>CAJQUW010006263.1:0-96153 GCA_907163375.1 Prostheceraeus crozeri | reverse complement strand
AGTTAGTGCTTAGCACATCTTTTATCAATAGTATTTCATCCCTCATCAATAGGTGAAAATTCTTTATTCCCAATTGATTAGCGATCTCATTTAAATCGAAATTCGTAGTTGTTTGTTTGCCGTATATTTTTAGGAAGTCTCTAATGTTGCTCATTTTTATAGAAGACAAAATGTTTCTATTATATTCCCGTAAATGTGAAATTAAAAACAACACATGGATATTTCTCTTTGGTTACATCCACTTTGCATACATTCAATTTGGATACATTAAAATACATGTAAATTTGTCCACGCGTGGACACGTTTTAATTGGTTGAAGCACTGTATTGTATTTACATGTGCAATTGGAAATAACATTGCATATAAAACAGAGGGGTTTCAAGAATGATAAGTTTTCTTCACAACGCGTCTAATGTTAACGCGTGAACGTGATTTGATTAGATGAAGCGCTGTATTTTAGCTCAATGGCGCACCATTGTTCAAGAAAATATAATGAAATGGCATAGGTCTAAACATTGAAAATAAAGTGTCGTGCGGCCGTATCGCAGTAACAAAGCGGGGATTCACATCCAATTTCCATTGAATATGTCAGCGCAGTATTGTCGTTAAAAGACGCACCATTGTTTGGGAGAAGAATGGAATCATTTGGAATGTCACATAATTGCTTTACACAATGAAAATTATCCATCCTTTTGTAGTCAATCTTCCGATAAAGTTAGGTCGCGTTTTTAAAAGTACAATAGAAACAGACACCCTACAAAGCATAGGAAAATTGTCTGCTAATTTTACCTAATTTCATAACAAATGAAATTTCGGTAATTGATCTCATTTTGCTTCAAGAGACTATAAAAATATGTCTTGTCATTATCACAAAGAGAAAGAAGATAGTTTATGTGCTTACCGATAAAAATTTTACACATAACACTGAGTGAATTGCTTCTTTTTTCATGCAACAAGAATTTGCGAAAGTTTACAATTGTATTATCCTCTCCATTTGGCTCTATGAAATCACTCAAAGAATCTGTAAATTCATGCCTCTCAAAATATATTCCTATTCAATTCCTCTCGTAATTTTTTCATCCTCCCTGGCAACGATTATTTTCTTCTATCTTCAAATTAATCTTGACTGATTTTGAGAAATATATGACGAGAGCGTTTTGACACAACCTCCACTGACAAGAAACACTGTTAAATTAAATAAGTCTTCAGCACAATTGTTTGAAATAGCCATATCGATTATTGTTGTTGTGTAGTGTTTCACGGCACTGTAGCTGGAGTAGGATTTGCTGAATATATATTCCACGTCTTACAAATGTCTAAGTGGGTGTAGCAGCTGTTTGTTCTTTAATACATTGTTTCCTTTCAAATGTTTGAGTGGGGGGTCACAGCTCTTTGCTCTGAAATGCCTTTTCTTCATAAATGCGAGAAGCAGATGTTCTCTACAATTGAGTGATCATCTGAGTGCAAAGCAGTGGCAACAACAGGAATTACTAAAACACCTGAAGATATAACAACTGTTAAAGTAGCTAAACTTATTGTTAAGAATAAGCCAATTCCTTCAAATATTTTTAGTCACATAATTTTAGTTATCTCATATTTTAAAAACCTGAAAGATGGATAAAATTCATGAATTTGAAATTCTCAACTTTTATGATTTTTTCGGTGTCCTTCAACGGTCATGATTTTCAAAGTAAAAAATGATCTTAATCTCAAATTTGAGATTCTTGACTTTTATGATTTTTTCGGTGTCCTGGAACGGTCATGATTTTAAGGGTGGGTGAAAATTGCAATTCTCAAATTTTGAGATTCTTGACTTTTCTGATTTTTTCGGTGTCCTGGAACGGTCATGATTTTAAGGGTGGGTAAAATGTCATAATCACAAATTTGAGATTTTGAAAAATTTGAAAAATTGGGTATTTTTAAAAACGCCAAAATTTATGAATTTAGGTCTTAAAAACCTGAAAGAGGGTTAAAATTCATGAATTTATGTCGTTTTTAAAGATACCGATTTTTCAAAAAATCGTACTTTTTAAATGGTCTAAATTTATGAATTTAGGTCTTAAAAACCTGAAAAAGGGTTAAAATTCATGAATTTATGTCGTTTTTAAATATACTATTTTTTTGAATTTTATGGTGTCCTGGAACGGTCTTTTGCCCATTACTCTTGTCGCTTGAAGTTAACTATTTCTTTCTTTCCACTCCATGGCTCTCAACGAAAATTCAATTCCTTTTTCTTCAATTTCTTCCTTTTTATTCAATTCGAAAAATCATTTCGACTGGAGCATCAGTGAACATATGGTGTCCATCAATGAAATGTGCATTCATGGATGGAGCATCATACCATCACGGTACTCGCAGTCTTGTTTCTAACTTTTAATCTTCAACACGATCGACAGCAATTGGCCACTGCAGAGACTGTTATAAGGACTTCTTCGTGTGCGTCATAACTTCACCAAGATCAGTACAAAAATCTATGAACAATTTTTGGTGCCATTAAGTACTTTGCATTCTTTAGTTTCTGTCTTTCTATGATAATTCTTGGTCTTTTCCTTGACATTTTAGAGCTGCAATATCTCTCAGTTTTGATGGTAATTTAATTAAACCAAAATATGATGAGATTGATTTTGCATATCTAGCACTTGATTGTTATTCGATTTTCGCATCTTGAGATTATTAGTTACTTTATCTTTGTGGCAAAAGTTGATCTATGATTTCACACATACATGTATTTATGCACATCATTCTGTGATAAAATTGCTGCATGTTTGTGACATTCCCTACAGTCGCGGCATTAACTATATAGTATTATACACCGTTTGTATTTTTGTCTGCTTCATAATTTCTTAACTATTATTGCAAGAAACATGTTGGAATTCGGCTTCGTTGCATTGAAAAAGAATGCTGCACGAATTGGACGTTTTATTCGTAAAAGCCAAGGATAATAGGCGAATTTCGCATCTCATCAGCGTCGTCAGGCCAAACTTTTCAATGTACATGCATGTAAATTGGATTTCATTGTATATATTATCATTTATTCGTATTTTGAATGGTATTAGTTTTGAGTTTCTGTTGCATCTATAGACCTGTGATTTTATTCATTTTGGTACCGGGCACTAATTTTACAATTTTCAAGTGAATTTTAGTAAAATGTGCCTTATAGATTTGATATCTATTTATTCGAATTGTGCAACACTAGCGGTATATCATGTTCTCTTGAAGAGCAGCATTACAGTGCAGGTTAAAGGGTTCTTGCTTCTTTAAAAGGGTTGTTTGTAAAGCAAGAGATAGATATTGAATGAACATAATGAGAGCTTTGTCTGCGTTAAATCTCAATACATAGCCCATCTGTTGCTGAATAAAGATAGCAGTATGCATTGTCATAGGGAAAAAGTAGAATATTGCATTGATAAATGTTTTCGGAGGTGAGATGCTGGCTTTCTGAAAGACTCATGAATGCTTTAGGATTTTTTATTAGCTACGAATTGTGTGTTGCTTTAAGAGGTGATGCAGCTCTCTTTAGGAGATGCTGATTTACAGTGCTATCAACTTTTTCCATGCTCTTCGAAAGTGCTTTGAGTCTCACCAACGTTTACTCACTTCAACGACTGCGCTTTGATTCGCGTGCATATTACCCAAATGCATTTGTGTTTAATTGCCAAAGCAATTCTTCGATGGATGTGCGTGTGTGATATAGCGGGGGTTAGATATGCCGTTTGGCATTTTCGATGTAGTGGAGGTACTAGTCCTATGCAACTCATTAATTGACTACTAAAATGAGTACGAATTCACTACACACTGTGCTTTCGAACCCAAAGTGCTCTAAAATGAGTGCTAATATATTCGAAGTCAAAGAGTGCTAAACTCTGGGACTCACTGCAATGACCTATGTCTGTCACAAAGTTTCAATCAACATGCATATATGGCTGTAGGCCTACATATCATTGACCGGTATCACCGGTGACTATTACCGGCATCACCAGCTCGACTATCAAACTTTTCACTTGAAACATCTAATAAAACAAAGGGAATTGAACAAAAATGACGACAATCATTTTCGAAATGGAAACCGAAGTGCGAAAATTGAAAAAGAAATATTTCGAAATCGAAATCAGAAAATCAACTAAATCTCAATTTCAAAATTCATCATCATTTGATGATCGATAATAGAGGAAAGTTTCTTCAGAAATTTCATGATGGTGATGTTTTCCTAATCGAAGTCGAAATGCAGAACTAGCACTACATGAACCTTTTCGTAGTGAGCATTTGACAAAAGGATGGTCTTTTCCATCAATGACATGAAGAGAAAAGAGCATCCGTATTCTCCATGTAGAATTTCAGTGAAACGCTGACTGGGTTAACAAGAGGCATCAACAGAACTCACCTCCTGCAGGACCGACAATAATGCAGTTTTCTTTGTCCTTCATTACAGGGAATTCTTCGTCATCATTCTTCAGAATGAGTGTTCTCTTATTCATTACTTCATGCTCTGTATATGTTTCTCCATGGATGTCGCCGTAACACTGCTCACTTCCTGCCCAGTAGACTGTCTTTTGTCCGTGCTGTCCAACCCGCCGTCTTAAACAAATTGTATTCGTTCTTCTATTCATTTTCTCGGCAACGATTTGCCGGACGTCGTGCACAGTCGGACGTGCAGTCATTTCAGCATAGAATTTATAGTCATTTCCATTGTTGTGCTGCTTCAAGTGGTTGACGACACCGAACAATATTTCTGTGGAGACAAGAAGAAGAGACAAAAGCTCACAACACATCATAATACGCATTGAGGATAGATGATAGTGAAGAATTGGTCCGATTTCGGATCGTGTGACTTTTACACAGTTTAGCTGACACACACTCTTTCGATTCAAATGTAAAGGCACTCCGATTGAAACAAAGTACAGGTATGCAATCTATGATTAATATTGACCGTTTTCAGTTTTTGGCACTTTCGACTGGAATCTTTCGTGCCGTGCCGATGACAGATTAAGAGAATGCTACCCATTGACCCACCAGCCGTGTCTCCGAAGATATTAATACTAGAAAATAGAGCTTTAACAAAAACTTCATTGCCTCTTTGTTTGGTAGAGACCTGTGACACTCATATTGTTTTCATCTGATTAATAACTAAGACGGCATACTGTATAGCAGCTTGCAAAGCATTGTATGCTGTCTGAGAAGTGGGGGAATTAATAAGAAACATGTATTGATTGCATTGGAACTGTCAAACGAAAATTAGTAGTTGTGAATATGGATTATTAGCATATGTGCACATTGAATAAAATAACCTTCTATGAAAGGTTATCTAAGGAAGGAGCCAATTTTCTATAACACGACGTTTCAATCATATTATCAAAGTATCACATGTGCATGCATTCAATTCAGCATTGATAACTTATATCATGCAAGCGCATATCAAAATAATATCGCATTAAAAATAAGTAAAAATCACTACTTGTTGTGTGTATGTATGCATGTTTAAAAGAAATTCTATCTCTTCAATTATCTGTCAGATCAAAAACTTCGAATTTTTGAGGAAATCCAAATCTGCTCAACATGCTACATGTAACATGTAGTGTAGATCTGACGTTCTTGTCGCTTGAAGTTAACTATCTCTTTCTTTCCACTCCATAGCTCTCAACGAAAATTCAATTCCTTTTTCTTTTCAGCAATCATTTCGATTGGAGCATCAGTGAACATATGGTGTCCATCAATGAAATGTGCATTCATGGATGGAACAACATGACATCACGGTACTCGCAGCCTTGTTTCTAACTTATAATCTTCATCGTGATCGACAGCAATTGGCCACTGCCGAGACTGTTATAAGGACTTCTTCGCGTGCGTCACATCTTCACCAAGATCAGTACAAAAATCTGTGAACAATTTTGGTTCCATAAAGTACTTTGCATTCTTTAGTTTCTGTCTTTCTATGATAATTCTTGATATTTCCTTGACATTTTAGAGCTACAATATCTCTCAGTTTTGATGGTAATTTAATTAAACCAAAATATGATGAGATTGATTTTGCATATCTAGCACTTGATTGTTATTCGATTTTCGCATCTTGAGATTATTAGTTACTTTATCTTTGTGGCAAATGTTGATCTATAATTTCACACATACATATATTTATCCACATAATTCTGTGATAAAATTGCTGCATGTTTCTGACATTCTCTACAGTCGCGACACTTATTATATAGTATTATACACCGTTTGTATTTTGTCAACTTCAGAGTTTTTGACACTAGAAGGACGGCGAGTGGTCAAATGACATTTTTGGATTTTTAATTTAATGTCTCAGAAAACCGAATAAATAAATCACCCGACTATGCACGAGCTCGTGACATCCTAAGCATGTAAATTTCTATCTTTTGGATGTTTTTGATAAAAAACCATTAAATGGTTGCTTCATAAATTCCGGATTATCTAAAAGGACAGACAGGGGTCAGATGACACCTGCGTAAGGTACAACTTATACAACTTTGACGTAGAAGATCCGCATTTTCATTGTTGTAATGAGTCAGAAATAGAGACAGAGGACAGCTGATAGACAATTGTGTATTGCGAGCACACACACACACACTGTTTGATGGCGGGTAATATTCACATGCTTTTGGGGTCGTATTTATATGAAGGATATAATATTACGATGAACAACTTCTTTACCTCAAAAGTTGTTGATTGTCTTTCCAAAGACATAACGATCTTAAGAACAGTTCGTAGCAACAGACGAGAGCTACCTGATGATATAATTTCATCAATGAATTTCATCATTCTATCATGCTACATGGAAGTGTGTATGAATAGAAATATGTATATATGGAAGTTTATATTGGTATTGTTGTATATTTTTGGTAGTCACCCATGAATATGCACATGTATTTCCACACGCAAAAAGAGCATTTCAGCAACTGAGAGGAATCTGATGATTTTCAATAGAATTCATTCACTGTTTTGCAAATTTTCTTTTTTCAATTGAAAGACAATCATGTATTGATTCGAATTCTATTCGCAGATGCGCATGTAAATAATATGCATGTACGTACATGCCAGGGCTGTGAAGCCGATGCGTTATCTCATCGGCTCCGGCTCCACGACACTGATGTGAAAGGCTCCGGCTCGGCTCCGGTTCCGACTTCAAATTCAGGTTCTATCTATGCTGGTTATCCTGGATCCGTTGAACGGGTTTTTTGGATAACGGTGTGGCCTTCAGAGGCTTGCTACAATCATCAAATTAGTTTTCATTAACAAGCAACGACTTAAGTTAATAATAAAAACGATAATAGCCTAATATAATGACAAATAACATACTTGTCATATATTTTTGCATGAATTGACTATCTCTGAAAGATAAAATAAAGCTATAGCCAGGATTGGTTAAATTAGATAAAGATCTCCCGCACTGGCTAAATATAAATTGGCCTAGCCTGCAACCAGTCTACTACGAGGCTACATTAAATAAGACCACATGAGTGATGATGATATACCTAATTAGCCGTCACAGTGGCCGAATAGTAGTATAAGCTTTTTAACAAAGCTTGAATATGAAACAAGATAGCGAATGACTCTAAATAGCTTATAGGGCCTGTATCTACTCGAACATGGAAAGGGTATCGGCTATATAGCCAAATATACCGTATCAATAAAGATATCAATTGCTTTATTGAATATTTAAGTGTATATAGGCTAGCTTAGGTTGTTATTGTTATTTTTTATTGCCTTTATTCAATAGTCTGTTGGTCCATGAATAATATGATCGGTGGGTAGCCCACGACTCATCATCTGTAGAAATTGTAATTTAGATAGCCTCATTGCAGTGTAGGCTAGAAATGTACAATTGAAAATTATACTTAAAAAAATTAAAAATATCTAATTTAGGACAAGTTTTGTAATTCTATGCAGCATACTTAATAAGTTAAGGCCTAACTTACATTATATTAATTTCGTATTTTTTCATTATGGCGTAAAGTTGCACTAAATAATTCATCAATGATTCATGTATATTATTATATTCAATTTATGTATAACACATTACCACTATTCCTCTGATGATGGTTAGGCTGATGAAACTGAACTCGGAGTATCATACAGTATGTTGCAGGGTGCTATGCATAATAAAAATTTGACTGCGAGCACCGAGCAGAAATCCCATCTACTTTGCTAGCTTTCAAATGCGCGTGGGGTTTAATGTCACAGACAATAGAAAAGGGAGGTCAAAAGGCGCCTTTATTGAGAGCGTCTCAGTCTTTTTTTATTGTTTACATATAAGTCAGCATGATATCAGCATAAAGTGTTGACAGACGGAAAAAATAATAATGAAAATTCTTGAAATCCACAGGTCTATGACATTTGGGGAAATATTATTACACGATACGGCTCTTGTGCAGTCCTCCCCCCCATTTTTTCTCTGGTCAAAAGATGCAGCACCATTGGATGTCCGTTTCAGCATCACCGGTTTGAGTGAAGCATTCCGTACTGTTGTAAAAATCTACGTGGGTAATTGCGATGTCATGGTCGCCAACTTCGTCAGCAAGTCAACATTGTAATTTGCCTTCGGGTTTTTCGCATTGAAATATACCCTTTGAATTTTGAAGTCAAAGGAAATTCATTGTGAATGAGATACCTTTAAAATAATAGGGCGCTACTAGAAGTGGCTGGGTCGCTTATTGCTATAGCCATGTGAGGACTTGTAGTCAGGTCATTCGTGTGAGTGTGAAGAGTTCCCTCCAATCAAAATTGATCAAATTGAATAATCGATTGTTTTGAAAAATGTAGGTGGGGGACTGCACAAGAGCCTACAATACAATCTAAGGAAATTGGCATTGTCACAGATGCCAGTAGCTTCTGCCAGTAGCCATACCGATAGATGATAGCCTACATAGTAACCGTATTAGATTTAAGACATTGCGCAAGAAATGTAGCTATATTATCTTTGCTGACTGAACTGGAAATGTGTACATAAATGACTGGCGACTTGTCTCTAGGAATCTACAATCATCTAGCTAGCATGCATATAACAAGTCTTCAAATTAATGGATTTTGGAGAATACGTTGTCAATATGGAAATTAGTCTTACGAAACATCTGCAATAAAAAAATATTACACATGTGTGCAAATATATAATAAATATAATACAAAAGAAGGCGGCAACTGCAAAGAAAGATATCGTGGAGGACAGATCATTGGTATACTTAAAAGACATATCTTTAGATTTCAAATGATTTAATTTTTTTATGATGCCAATTAATAATTTTCAAAATTCTAGATTTATATCAAAGCTCAAACTATCGGAGCCGGAGCCTTTGTGATAAATCGGCTCCTTAAGGCTCCGGCTCCGACCAAAACCATCGGCTCCTTAAGGCTCCGGCTCCACAGCCCTGGTACATGCGCATGATCGCAATAACCATGCAACCATTCCTTAGTACAAACTGATGGGAATTTTATAATTATATTCTGTGACCCTTAATTTCCAGGACTTAAGAAATTCAATACGCAAGTATAATAAGTTATGCAGAAAAACATTGAAAAAATCACAATTTACATTATTTTTACAGATATAATTTGTTTTTAGAAAATACAACATTCATTTTTGGATTTGTCTCCTTGAGAGCTGTTCACGAATTGACGAAATACACTTTCAGGTGTGATAGCCGTGTATACTCTTTTTCTTCGGAGAACTTCATCTGTTGCATATCAATTTTATACGGCCGGACTGTACATCTAATTCGTGAAACTCTCATGAATGAGACGTACACTAACATTGATATTCAACATGAGAAAGAAGGAGAATAATTGAGAATAATAATCATCCTTGAGAGCTGTCAGAAAATGTGTCATATATGGGTTCTGCACGATAATGATATAGAAAGGAGCGGAGATCTAGTTGAGGGGTCAAATGAAACCTGTTCGTCCTTCGTGTATCTCCGTCCTTCTGTTATTGCATGAAACATGTTGGAATTCGGCCTCGCCTCATTGAAAAAGAATGCTCTACGAATTCGACGTTTTATTCGTATCAAAGGCATCTATTTATACAGAATATCTCTTTGAAGACAACGTTCAACCTGGAACTTGGAATGGAACCTGGACTGGAGGAAGACGATGAGAATGGATTTGTACACCATACCCACTCGGATTTCAAAAGTCTCACACTGCACTCATGCAGTACAGCGGCTCTTCAACGTAAAATTAATACAAGCAATTATGTTTTTTTACAAGCAATTGAACAGATGAACTACAAAAGTTTGCTGTAGATAAATAACAAAGATGACGGATATATAATACATCATGACGTTGTCGTTTTCATTTCAGCATCATGCACGTTGCATTTCCACAGAGTCGCATCTAGACACGTAATGTTTTTGTCATCTTTCTGTAATGCAAAACCAATGTCATTTATTACTAGCTACCATTATTCTATCATTACGTATCCAACAATACTTTGCAGTCGTAGCTGATGGATGATGGAAATGTTTATAGAGTTTAAGCCGCATTTTATTTCATTCAGATGAAATTATGAAAGCAAAAATGACTTCATTTTGCTTCATTTCATTATTTGAATGTATCAATATTGTAATTTTTGTATCTGGGGTTTTGAATAACAATTTTTTTCATCACAGTCATTAACCCGTTAAACGCGGCTGTGATTTCTTTGCATATTTCGAATTATATCAATAAACATAGCTTCAAACATCACGAAACATGAATATTTTCACATATAGAATGGATGCGAGCCATTTCGGATCGATTTCGAAGATGGCATATATACATATGCCATCGCGTCCTACCACTCCTAAGAAGTAGTAAATTTTGGATGTGTTAATAAACGGCGAAATTGAAGCACTGAACTTTGTAAAACAGCAAAATGAGCCATTTGTCTGGTGCAAACATGTTGCTTGTGCATTTCAAATTTCATTTCACACATCCATAATTCATATCAACTGCATTGATGCATTATTTAGCTACATGTAGGCTGCATGCAAATCGAATTCAGATTAGAGTAATGTGTAATTTTCAATTTTTACTTGTAGTTTTACTCAAAAAATAATTTGTGTCATTGTTGCAGGATATAAAAGATATCTCACAACAGTGTGTAACAGCTTCTAAAACTCTCTTGCAAATACACATGCTTTGCACACATGTACTTATATCAGTAATTTTCTCTTTAGTAGGCCTATTTTGCTCTGTAAAACGACTATCTTGCTTATGTGTGTGCTCAACAGCTCATGTCGTCATGAAATACATGTAAGTCACCAAATGTAGCATGGTTTAGCAATTGTCGCACAACCCCACAGTGTATTTGTAGCATTTCGTTCGTGAAAGACCTTGAGCCAAAGCGCAGCAACTGCTTAGGTGTACAATGGTTTATAGGCCTGCCATCTTTGTGAATTGCCACCGATAAATTCTGACGTCCGTCTTCTCCAATGGAATTATCTTTTATCTATTTTAGAGTTTATAATCGTCTTCTACATCTAGACCATGATCTTTAACTTCAGTGGGCGCTTTATGTTGCTATTCTGAAATAAAAGAAAATTATTGAAAATAGCTTTCGCATGCACCGTGCAATTTTCAAAATCATGCTTACCCTGCATCACAAGAGATGAAAGTAATCAAGGGTTGTGTCTTCAAAAATTAACATGCTGGTTTACACTAGGAGTAGAAAGCTAAAGTAATAGCACCTACGAAGATTCTCAAGCAAATAGTGGCTCAAGTGTGGTCAGAGTGTGGCTATCGTTTTCAAACCATGGGTCTGATACTGAGGTCGACCAACATGTCGTTAACTTCCTACAATACCTTGCACTTGCATAATGCAAAATAGTAGAAGAGTTTAACAAACTGATGGCTCACAACTTTGTTATTAAGCAAGTGTTACTACAAGGCATTCGATAGACATGTTAATACTTGTAGGTACATATACAAATTAGGCCTACTCGTACTTGATGTATCATCGTCAAGACCACCTTCGTCCTCTTTGCCACTGTCTCTGCACTGTCTTCACCATCTCATAATGTCATCTTCTCCATTGTTAATTAGAGCATACAGCGCATGAATCGCTGAGGTTCACAGCAGCGGATTACGCGATGGCATATTCCAGTACGTATTGATACATTGCCACTGAACTAAGTCGAATTTGAATATCACACCGGTGCACAGATTTAGAAAATACGCCAAATAATACATATATGGACACGAAAAGATTATGGAAGTTCAAAATTGAATATTTTGCTCAACTTACCAAAACGAAGAATTTCTTCGCGCCATTTTGAAAAACAATTTGAATTTCCCGCCAAATGGACGAAATTGAAAAACTGATTTCACATCACAAATCTTGAACACCGTTCTACGTTATGTTTTGTTAAAAAGAAATGATCCGAAAAACGAGTTTTCACCTTTCAAATGAAGCATAAATGGAGGCAAGTTACCTGGCATATACATGTACCGCGTTTAATGGGTTAAACTAAAATTTTTCAGTTAAGTGTTCTCTCACTGTTTGCCGAGGACAAGGCTATAAACAATAGTATAATTATAATATAATAATAATAATAAAGCGTTTATTTCGATATGAATGGAAATCGGCGTTGACACAAGAAGATACGGTTCGTACATTCTAAGTAATTAAGACACATTTTATACATAAAAATCAGAGAAATTGACATAAGAAAATAATTTATCGCTGATGCAGTGAATTATGGTGTCGACACATGCTGATAATAAAATGATTTGCTCTCCTTTGCGTTCGCAAGCATGGCATCAGAAATCAGAGTTATTGAAATTGGTGGCAAATGAGTGTTCAAAATGTGTTCTTTTTCAGTTATATTTACCAAGGATGAAAATGAAGTAAAAGGAGCCCATTCGGAGATTCATATGTCAAGCGTTCTCCCAAATAGCATAGAAAAACTTTGAAATATTATTAAATACCGGTAAGGTTCCTGGAATCCTCACAGATTTCCGGGGATAAATATTTTCCTGATGACTTCTTCTAGTGGGAACAATAGATTTCAATTTTCTTGCATTGATGCATCAGTAGTCTTAGGGTCGACGATTATAAGTTTCCGAATTTCCTCCTCGATGAGTAGATCATATATCCAAAATACAAATTGAGAATAAGCTATCCATCGGCGACTTGTGTCATTGAAATCTTCTCTGAGTCGCAACTGTTTGTCTCCTTTCTTCTGGACTGCTAAAATTCGATCGAAGCTAACTTAAAACATTTTCGTTTAAACACAGAACACAAAAGGAGAAGTATAAAATATGCGTGTACCTAGTTGCAGGTCTACACGCTACGTCAAGTCAATTTCTCGTTTGATATGGAAACTCCATTAACAGCAGAAGGCGGGATAGGCAGTCGGACTGGCTACTGGCGTACTTTTTGCGACAATGATGATAGGACAGCAAAGGCCGTGGTCTGATCGGTTCTAACAAATATGGCTTGGGGTGGCTCAATTTCCTCATTTTCAGCTTCGTCAAGGTCGTTGTCGCTCATACTGGTCATGGTTGACAATAGGTAACTCAATATACTGTCTTCCGTACACTTGGCCGAGAATTTAGGATCGAGTTGACTCCTGGCTCCCCAGCTCTTTGACGTCAACAAGTCTTTCTCCAATGCTGATTGGCCAATAGAATATAATAGCCTGGAATAGCGTTGGAAAGCGACAGATTTCTTAGTACCAGAGTGTTTGTTTGACGTCGAGTTTTCGACTTCCGAATATGAAAAACAAATCACTTGTTTTGAAAAAACTTGTAAAATTGCCACAATTCACCTTAAACCCTTATCGAAACTCGTGACTGCATTTTGTAGTCACGTTGAAATGTCGTGTAGATAAATCTTGCATCTAAAATCCCTTTGAATATTATTCTAGTATTATGGAGAAATGTAACTAAGGGACATATTTCTTAAGTATTAGCTTTGACAGAAACTAACTTTTGTACTCACTGAGTTGTTCTGACAGAGCTGTAGATGTTTGCATACTGATGACTCTGAACGGGAAAGATGATCCTTCACTCTGATATGTAGAGGTCTTATTGAAGATCCGACGTGTGTCGAATCACTTTGTGCACTGTAGTTGATATACCGTGACAGTTGACTTTATTGAGATGACGGCAATTGTTAAGGCCGTAGATTCTCCAATCATTCCTGTCTTCGTTTTGAAGTGCGTGACGTTCTATGAGCTATCATGGCTCTCATTCCTTCACGCTTGAAGACATGTGTTATTTTTCTACCAGCACGATCTGACAAGTATGCGCTGTACTTCAAATTATCGTTTCTGTTTGTCCGACTTGCATAATTCTGTATGTGGGTAGAAAACGTTCATAACTATGTATGGATGTATTTTCTGACGACTGACTTATTTTTGCAAATTTTAGACAGCTTTGAAAACGTTTGGAGAGAGACAATCCATGTAGAGAGCGCTAATAGAGAATGTTGGTATATAAAATTTAAAAAATTATGTAAGCTATGAAAAATTCTCTCCAGTTTACAAAATTTCAAACTGGCCTATTGATTGACAGCTATGCTGTTTGATCTTAACAGATTACAAACTTTTATAATTGACAGTCGATTACACGATAAAGTGTACCATAGTGGCCAAAATATTAGCCCACCCAAGAAAAATAGCACTATGCTAATGAATATTACCTCTATTAAACTCGAACACAGAACAAACATAAGTAGAACTCTTTTCATGCAGCATGGTTATTAACATAACTAGACATTGCATATTTCACTTACACAAAATCAATATTTTGTCGGATAGCCATTGTTATCGAGGACTGCTCGGATACGTGCGGGCATGGATCTCACTAACTTTTTGCAGTAATCCAGCGACATTTCTGTCACCCAAACTGTTTTCAGAATTTTAATCAGATCACTCTCAGAGGCGGGACGATGCAGACTCACTTTTGATTTCATAATCGACCAGCAATTCTCAATCACATTGAGATCTGGTGAGTTCGGCGGCCAGCTCTCCAGTAGCACGATTCGATTTTTAGTAAACCAACTTTTAGTCCGCTTTGAAACATGACACGGATCCGAATCTTGCTGGAAATATGTCACTTCGTGAATGTCCATATGCAGTTTGACTTTTTCTTCGAGAATGCTTATGTATCCTTGTGAATTCAGCCGTTCTCCTTTTGGTAGAAGGGCAAAGCCAGCCCGTCCTTTGGCCGAAATAGCACCCCAACACATGATTGATGGAGGATGCTTTACCGTTTTGATCGTGAACTTTGGATCATACCTGCTATTTGATGGCCTTCGAACGTAGTTATATCCGTAAATGCGAATTTGCTGAAATGTACACTCGTCTGTAAACATAACGTTCCCCACCAATCAGAGGATTTATCCTTATGAAGTTTGCAGAATTTCACACGAGCTAACCTTTGTGTCTCTGTAAGAAGTGGCTTTTTTGAAGGTCGTCTGGCAGGCAAGTTAAAGTCAACAGTAAGTCGTCGGCGAACAGTACGGGGGCTAATTGTGATATTTCGTCCTGCTGCAAGATGAGCAACATTAACAGAAGGTTTGGTGGGACTTCTTGTAACACGGGCGTTGATGAATCTGTCGTCTCTCTCCGGAACCATTGATCAAATGCCTCCTCACAGACCTGCGTGAAATATTCACTCGTCGAGCAATTTCTGCTTGCGACAGTCCCAACTCAGTAAATGCCGCTATTTGTCCTCGGCAGTAATCGTTGATGTCTGCCTTGCGACCCATAACACAGATAATGAACATGAATGGAAGTTGTTTATTATCTATCTCTAATTTGACTTTCAAATTTGAAATCGATATCATGGTAGTATCAATGATTATCAGCTTTCCATGAGATAAACATTGTACGCTGACAACATGGGATGGTGAGAAAATAAGAGCGAATGCACACATTTTACGATATCAGGAGACATGGAGAATGTCAGAATTTTTGCATAGAAAACGCAGGGTGGGCTAATATTTTGGCCAATATGATAGGAAGCTCATTTTACCATTCATCTATTGAATCAAATCCCTTCAAAAATCAGCCATTCTAATGTTAGCCTACTTTGAAATGGTAGACCTATAAGTAGTTACAAGCAACTTCAAATATCGTCGTCGTCGTTACAATATCTCATATGTGTTTCAAGGTCATTGGTTAATACCTACTACCGTATGTGTCAAATCACAAACTTTTCAGGAAAGGCAAAAAATGTCTGTAGATTGTAATTCTTATTGAAAATGGAAACCATCTTAGCATGTGGTTATTATGCATCCCTCTACTATCGACAAGATATTTTAATAATAATAATAAGCAATTTATTCTTCAAAAATTGACATTCATCAATTTTACAGAAAACGTGCTCCATGGCCCCGCGAGGCGCTTACAAGATTGCGCAAAGAACGTAAAGAAAAATTTCTGAATTCATTATTGCTTTATAACGCTGAAAAGATGTTGCACAAACACATAGGTAATGAGTTCCAAAAAGGAAAAACACGATATAAAAAGATGTAAATCTAACATTTTCCGTCTTTCACATAGGGAACGAAGACCTAGTAATTTCAAACGATGATCATAGTCTTTATAAGAAATTCAGCAACGCTTACAAACTTGACGAGTGAAATATCGTTGGACTCTTTCGATCGAATCAATATCGCGTTGTAAAAAAAGGCTAAAATTTTGACAATTACATGTATAATCCAATATTGGTCTTACAAATACTTTATACGCATGGATCAAACAGTCTTTATTGTTAGACACAAACCCTTTCAAAATGACATAAGCTCGAGAATAGGCTTTTGACGAAATTTTGCTACAATGAGAACTAAATTTCATATCTTCTGAAATTAGAACACCCAAATCGGTAACATAATTAACAATTTCTAGAGGGGTATCATTTAAACTATAAGTTATGTCAGTATCGTACACTCTGCCAACTGAAAACACGCCACACTTACTTGATGCAATCTGCATTTTCAAATACAAATTGGATCCAAGAAGGGGCTGCAATTGGGTGTCATTCATTTTATGAATGCACATGTGCGATATACATCGAATATCCTCTAAACAAATCTCTTTCAAAATGAAATGCGGAGATAAAATTCATACACAACTTCATATACCTACTTAGATTACTGGACAAAATTCATAGGATACTTACATATTTTGTCAAACTAGGCCCACCTTTTTGTTGTGTTCTGTGCATTTAGCTGAGATGATATCTATCATATTCATAAACAGCCGGCAAATAACAACAATCATCAATATAGATCGAAGAACAGCCGAATTTTGTAAGTTGGATTATCGAATAATCACGAAGAATATCATTTAGCACTGCATTCCACCGCAGGCCCGTAAAGGCAGATTAGTAAAGTTGAATACATACGGACAAAGAATATCAGTAGTTGTCCACTGTCCACGGGGGTGGGGAGGGGCTGTGGGCCAGTGTCCATGAATTGTCCATTAGTGGAAAAGTGGGTGAAAAATCCCATTTTTTGTCCACGTGGATTATGGACGATCCCTTTACAAATACAGTTCTCGACACTATCACGCAAATAAGTTCGAATATTACACAAAGTACAATTAAGTTTGTACTAAATGACCTGTGCATTAGAAAATTGGATTGGAAAACCTAAGCTCTCAATTATACAATCCATTAAGCTATACATGACCAGAATGTCTTACTTCTGTTCCTGCTTAGAATGACGTCCACTTTGTCTAGTACTGAGCCAAGGTCACTTGAATCTTCGGTTAATTTCTCAATATCCAGGGATTCCATTTCCGACTGCGTCCCTCGACAAAGGACAACTGCGCTGATTTTGTTGTTCATGTCTCGAACAGAGATGACACCTCCTTTCTTGAAGTCGGATTTGTTTTCTTGTGAGTATTGATAAAACATTGCATGATTCTGATGCAGGGGTTCGGAGAATAAGTTCGTCTCTGTATACCACAGCCGCAAGTAACAGTCACGGCAAGTTGAAGATGCTTCGTCGCGTGAACATTTTTGCACAGAAATTTCTATCTGAGAAATAAGAAGAGTTTTACCGTTATAATACAGATAATAATTATCAGAAAATAACAGCGTCATTGATATACAATTGCTAGAGATTGAAGGTCGACATCATTGTCATACACAATCAGTGAATCCTTCCCGCCTCAACATGCGGAGCAGAAACACGGACTCTACACAGACATAACAGATCGGACGGATGTGGCCCACAGAAAAATGGAGAGACGCATACTCGGCATTTCCTACCGCGAACGAAGAAGTAACACTGAAATTATATCCATCAGTAAAGTGCAAGGTGTGTACGAGGGAATAAAGAAACTGAAGTGGAGCTGGGCAGGCCATGTCGTTGGTCCAAACGTTTGACCGAATCTAACCCTCGCGGATGTGGACGTGCTGTTGGATATCCAAGAAGGAGATAGAGGCGGAACATTGACAGCTTCTACAGCGGCGTCATCTGGGGTGCTGCCGCGCGGAATGGACGGCTGTAGAACCCGTGGGGTAAGGCCTTTTACCGAACCGACGGGATGCATAAAATGTAGGCTAAGTAAGTCATGTTCATATAAATATTGTAATTATTTGTTAGGGACCTACGAAGTTAGCATGTGCTACATCACTGTTCAGATCACTTGTGGTTGTGAGCCCGAGATGATGAAAATTTTTCACTTAAGAGCGGGGTTCATGCTTTTCCATTTCCATGTTACCCGGTCTAAACCAAGCTATTATGCAACAGCAAGTCCATATGGATGTATATGGATTGTATATGGATCCTTCCTCTCCATCTTCGATCACAATACCTAACTGCATTTGATATCTTTAAATGGATCTTAGCCTACTATTCAAAGTAAGGTTTTTCTCAACTAGCTATCCAGCCAATGCCTTAATGATTGACTTACACATCTGTCAAAGTCGAAAGACAAAATGCGATAAGAAAGGCAGATGGCTTCCCATGTAACAGAAAATCGGTCAATGTAAACTTGTGCAACAAGATCTCAGACTTGAACGATTCAAGCACATGATTCCTTGGCAGCCGTTGACGCTGCACAAGGGCTCGTCAGTAAGTCTCGGATGCGTGTGTATATCACTTCATGAGTGTGAAGATGGTTATTCATCCATTTGACTTAACTTTGACCCCTATGCAGGACACTCACACAGCAATCGATAGGGCTGAAAAATATATTTACATATAAGCTTCTCACCAAAGGTAGGCATGTAGACAGGGTAGCATGAGCAGCGGATATTTTTTTTCTTGGGAGAGGGGCACGAAAGTAATCAAACTTAACCTTTCTACTTAATTTCCTGATTTGATGACATGATGTACGTTCCATCGCACACGAATTTCAAGGCTGGGTCGTAAACACATGAGGTATGAGGACCATTGAGGTTCTATTAGGGAACCAGGGTAGGTATTGAATAGCGATATGCCGATAACCGCACCGACAATTAATTGACAAAAAATCTAATATCAGCCGATGTAGTGGAACATGGGACGCACAATATATTCCCTGCACATGTACAACAACGTGTGCAATCTACTCGCAGATATAACCTACACACCATTCTACAGATTGTTTCATAAAAAATGGATCACCCTTAAACATCGCCTTAACTTCAACTTTGTCTAACTCCGCCAAACTTGAACGAATTTCTCTGAAATTTGGAAGATATGTCAGTTGTGCTTACTAATATCATTGTTGGAAATTTCAAGCATGAATATTGAGTTGTTTTTCTGTTATAGATAAAAAAGTAGTAGATAATTTGATCTTCATTTAGCAATGTTACACAAAATCATACCTCAATCTTATAAAATTACATTTGTTTCCTTTGGTATGTAATATGTTGTTCTACAAGCCAAAAGCTATCAACCAAAACAAAAATAAAGAAAATCGGTCAATCAGAGCCAGTATAGCACCATTATTCATCAACAATAATGTAACTGCTACATGTGATTAACTGGACTTCATGTTCCATAGCTTCCTGACTTCGTTGCGGTGGTGTTGGCAGCACTCCTGATTGCTTTCAGCTAGAAATCTATCTCTTACCGGTTGAAAACAATACAAAGCACAAATGAACAATAACGAGATCGCATTCACAAAAGGCAAAGTGTCAGCCTTGCTAGAACTAGGGTTTTCTTTGCGAGCTACAAGCAAGCGACTAAATGTCCCTTACACAAATGTGCATCGATAGCATAATGATGATTTTCGACTCTGTCGTAAAGAGGGCTCTGGCCGTCCACGCAAAACATCCAAACGTAGAGACCGCCTAATTTTGAGATTTGTTAAAGTTTATCCAAGTCTCTCGTTAACTGAGATGGCTGCACTAGACTCGTCTATTTCTAAGTCCACTATTCGTAGAAGACTTATTGAGTCGAATTTCAAGAGCTGTAAGAGGCCCTCTCAGATCGAATTATCAGATCAGGATACAAAAGGACGTCTCAGATGGGCAATGAGTCATTGTCACTGGCGAAATCAATGGGATCGGGTTGTCTGGTCTGATGAGGCATCAGTCCGTCTGAAGGATAGTGATGGTCGATTGAGATTATGGATAAAATCTGATCAGGAAATTGGGCTGGCATTTGGACCAATAGCCGCTCTGAACTTCACATACAGCAAGGAACCATGAATTCTGAACGCTATGTGAATGTTTTACGAATGAACATTGGCCAAATGACAGATCAACTTGGTGATCCATCGACTTGGTTATTTATGGATGATAATGCTACGTGTCACTCGAGTAGTAGTAGAGTCAACTTATGCAAGTCTCAATTAGAGCTTAGGACATTATCTTGGCCAGCTCGTTCTCCTGATCTGAATCCCATAGAAAATGTATGGAGTATTCTAAAACGTAACGTTCGTCGTTCACTGCTACCTACAGATGGCGTATCACAACTTACGTCACTGTTGAAAAGAGAGTGGAGAAAGTTAGATCAGTCAAAAATCAACGATATCATCGAATCAATGCCTAGACGAATTGGTAATGTCATTGACAATAAGGGTAGGGCCACAAAATATTAGCTTCTTAAGAACCGTTACTGTATCATAGCTTATCAGATTATATAAAGACATTTAAATATATTAGGGACATGAAATAACATGAAAAATGCTTTCTGTATCATACTTATGTTTTATTTAGTCAAATTTTAGGATGATCCACTTTTTATGAAACGGACTGTATTTATACTTCTCACATAACACAACTAAACTTGGAAATATATAATTGCAATTAGTAACTTATACGTGCTGATTTACATTTTTCACGCGTTAACTGTAAAGATTAGCCCCAATCAAAATTTTCTAAAACATTACGGCTAGCAGTTAATGTGAATGTTCGCATATTGGAACAATTTATTGATTCTGTCTCATCGATGCCTTATTGTGGACATGTTGTACACCTGACACTAATTTAATGCATTAGTTATAATTTCGGTCTTGAAGAGATAAGACAAAGTTATGTTGGATAAGTACCGGCATATGAAAATATATTTTCGCATTTATTTCTAAGCTCTCTTTTGATATAATGGTCATCAAAATCGGTGAAAAAGGAAAAAATTGGTGATATCGTGAAGTTATCACAAAATCATGACTCTCTTGGCTGAAAATGTTCATGTTTGACATAATCCTGACAGTGTAAGGAGTACGAATATGTAAGCACTATTCAAATAAGTTTAACAGTTCTCTTTCAAACTTCAACATTTCTCTCATTACCGCTAAAGTACAGACAAGGCAAACAATCTGTAGTCACTGTGAGGGAACAAAAACATGCCTTCGTTAATTGCTTTGTTTTGACCGTTCGGTCACCTTACATGGTGTTTGTGTACTTTTCCGGCAATGAGAAAAAATGTTAAAGAAGTTTGAAAGAGAATACACTTATTTACATAAAACTTACATATTCGTACTCCTACGCACTACATCGTCAGGATTCTGAAGATATCAAACATAAACCTTGAAAAGTGAGAAAAGCGGTGTAACATTTTCAGCCAAATGAGTGATGATTTTGTGGTAACTTCACGATATCACCTGTTTTACCTAGTACACCGATTTTGATGACCAGTGTTTCAAAAGAGAACTGGGTCATTCCACAAAAAAACGACAAATGGCCTGTGGTTCTCGGATTTTCTTCAAACTTTAACAGCTGATTGTTCTTGCTAGGAAACCGACAGAAATCAAATATTTCAGTCTAACTCGTCATACTTTATGAGCTACAGCCTTCTGAAGAAGACTATGCTCAACAAAACAATCTTCTATCTTCATTTTTTAAAAATTTCCGTACTTTTGAAGACCTATATCTCAAAGACTAAGTAAGCTATCGTCGCAATGTTTTGTATGCGTATTATACTAGTGTAGGGTAGTCAATCACAACTACACCTACACATCATATCAATTTTCAGCCCGATGCCATCATTCAATCGTGAGATACAGCTTCTCAAAGTTGACTAAAATTTTAGGCCTACTTTTTTATGTTCAAAACTAGCTCAATTCCATGGGCAAAATTCTTCCTGAAGATGTACTCTAAACTCAATGATTTTTGGACAAAAGCTAGTAACAAAATAGAAAGTTTCTACTGCAAGTCGTTGTCTAACTGGAAGTCGACGAAATTTGATTTTTTTTAAAAATAGCAAAAATGGCCATTTTTGATGATCATTTCCCGTTGACTGACTACTCCGATTTACGTGAAAGTTTTTGTCAATCGCACTATACTATGAAGCTGATAATTAACATACTCAAAGCTGAACGTGCGCTTCGGCTTTGTTTAGGAGCTATAGCACTTTGAATTATCACATATTTTTTCATATTCTACTCTTAAAAGTTTATAAGTAGTATATATTATATATGTCCAAATTGGGACTATTATTTTTACCAGTCTGTACTCAGTTTTCACTACAACTTTGTTCGTTTCCAATTTTATTGCAGATAAACCATTTTGACGACATAAGACATCGTCTACATTGTGATATCACAGAGTGGCAGTCTTTAGAAATAAATATAAATGCATTTATGAATCAATGAGCTATATTATCCACAGCTCAACACGGTCTCTATGAACTCCATTCACTTTCGGAGTCTTTTCGCATAGTTTTCTAGAAAAAGTCGCAAGGCATCCTTGTCCGAATAATTGAATGGTTCCCTGATTTTATCCTTCAAATCATCCATTGAAGTTTTGCTTCATAAGCCCTACTTTTGGCTGCTCTCCAATGAAAAAAAATCACGTTGACTTACGATTGAACTTCTGGACAGCCACCTCAGGGAGTTTGGTCCGTAGCCTTTCCAACAACGAGGAAATGTTTGGTCGAGGAATGATCCTGCCTCCTTGCTCCAGAGCGGAAGCGCTCAAAATTTGCTATTATATATTATATTTTATATTATCAAAAAAGATATGGAACAACGAAAACTTTTAACATGTCGAGATAATTATCACAATTGACGTTGCCTTGAAAAGAAGGGACCGATAACATCACCTCTCCATTGTCAATCCAAAACAACGACATTTGGACAATGAAGAGATAGCTCTTGCATGATGCCATGGGGGTTGACTGTCTCACCAGTAACTACATTTGTGCTTCGTCGGTTGAATCTAGTTGAACAGATCAGGAACGCTTCCCAAAAGTTTCACACATAGCAAACACTAGTCGAGCCATGTCCTCTTCACTCAAATCTTGAACGAACGGATTGTGGTCACATGCTCTAGGCATGCTTACTCTGAGAAGAGAATTTTGACTAACACCAAATTCAGTCGACGTGGTTCGTGTCGATGCCTGTGGACGATTATTAAAAAAACCTCACAGTCATAGTGTTTTCATAACCTGCTATTATTTGTGGGCTATGTCTTGGAAGAAAGATGTTTTCCACAGAACGGAGATTCTTGGCGCATTTTACCGCTTTTTTCAGATTGTGGTTTTCAGTTCTTCCCGAATGGGTGAGATTTTCTGACTGCTGTCGTATAATAATAATAATAATTGTACATTCGTATATCATACGGCGATCATAGCTCTTCGTTCTGTGTCAAATGTCATGTTGTCTCAGTAATGATGCAAATTGCAATGACTTAACAATTTCCAACAATTCGAAATTTCAAATGTAGTATCAATGTCATTACTTGCTGAACATGTGGACATCTACATACATTCAGAAGATCTAAAAAGCAATAAAATTCAAAGCGCAATGTAAAAGGCAAGGGCTATCACGTCAATAAGGAGGTGCGGCAAGAACATTCCTTAAAGGTGAAGTTCGGTCAAATATTCAACCTTGTCTCAATGGCTACTTCATTGTATACCTAGTCAATCTTGCTAACTTAGACGAGCATCTGATGTCTCACTTAACCGCAATCATTAACTTAAGGAGACGTTATGACGTCATATCTCCCAATGATCTGATACGCTACTGCTAGCATGTTTCGTGACGAATCAGCTATGCATAGGACGATCAATTCACGGGAAAGAAAGAAAAGGAAGTCACTTGCTTATGTTCTCTGAACATGTACAAAATCGCCAAAATTGAACAATGCTGCGAATAGCCTACAAGTGTACAAACAAAACGGGATATCCCAAACAGCTTGCCTTCTGCACCTTTCAGAAAGACTGAAAAAATGCCGTGTAATAGAATTGGACGAGCTCACTTTAAACTGACGAGTCACAGTGTTGTATGAAAATTTTAAAGGAATAAATAAAGTAGATAATGTAAGATACACCATGTTGAAGGAACAGTTCAAAATCAGACAGCCTTTATTATTTGATTGCTGCCATGTGATGCATGTATAGAAAGTGAAGAGAGCTAAATCAGCTAAGTCAGCTGCTCTAGATAGTCTAACTATTGATTTCCCAAATAATCAAAATAACTTTTACTATTCGATTTCAGCAACGGCATCTCTCGTGTAGTTATCGCATGCATCTGCTGCTTGCAGTAACTGAACATTGTAGAATCTGACAGCTAATAAACAGCGAACTCAGTCTCATAGTGCAATCTGTTGTCGTATTTTGCCTTCCATAGGAGTGAATGCGTTGCATCTTGACCACAAATATTTCATTGTATGTATTCAAGAATAATCTAATAGCTTTTGTTTGTACCCTTGGTCCATTTAGAGATTCACAGAGATTTGTCAGCTTGCATGCTACAGGTTCATCATACCAGCCAACAACACCGAAACTCCTGTCTTGTGAGCGCCGTTCTGTCTCTCAGATACACAGAAAGGCAGCTATGTCGTCATCTTGCATCTTTGACATGGATTTACTGGAAAACTAGCGAGTAGATAAGTGGGAAGTGTCAGGAAATCATCGTAGTGATTGAACAGTTTAATTTTCAGAGATAAAATTCGTTTCTGAAATTGACCCAACAATACATTTGAAAGTTTGTTTAGCGGCATCTTAAAAGTCTTCACTGCTCCACACCTTTGCTAAAAGCAAATTTTTTGAGCCCCCGCTTTGGAGCAAGGAGGGAAGATCATTCCTCGACCAAACATTTCCTCTTAGTTGGATAGGCAATGGACCATATTCCGTGAAGTGGCCATACAGAAGTCCAGACCTAAATCAACGTGATTTTTTTATTTGGGTGGCAATCAAAAGTACGGTTTATCAAGCATTCAATTAATCGGACAAGGATGCCTTGCGACTTTTTCTAGAAAACTATGCGAAAAGACTCCGAAAGTGAATGGAGTTCATGGAGACCGTGTTGAGCTGTGGATAATATAGCTCATTGATTCATAAATGCATTTATATTTATTTCTAAAGACTGCCACTCTGTGATATCACAATGTAGACGATGTCTTATGTCGTCAAAATGGTTTATCTGCAATAAAATTGGAAACGAACAAAGTTGTAGTGAAAACTGAGTACAGACTGGTAAAAATAATAGTCCCAATTTGGACATATATAATATATACTACTTATAAACTTTTAAGAGTAGAATATGAAAAAATATGTGATAATTCAAAGTGCTATAGCTCCTAAACAAAGCCGAAGCGCACGTTCAGCTTTGAGTATGTTAATTATCAGCTTCATAGTATAGTGCGGTTGATAAAAACTTTCACGTAAATCGGAGTAGTCAGTCAACGGGAAATGATCATCAAAAATGGCCATTTTTGCTATTTAAAAAAAAAAATCAAATTTCGTCGACTTCCAGTTAGACAACGACTTGCAGTAGAAACTTTCTATTGGCACTAGCTTTTGTCCAAAAATCATTGAGTTTAGAGTACATCTTCAGGAAGAATTTTGCCCATGGAATTGAGCTAGTTTTGAACATAAAAAAGTAGGCCTAAAATTTTAGTCAACTTTGAGAAGCTGTATCTCACGATTGAATGATGGCATCGGGCTGAAAATTGATATGATGTGTAGGTGTAGTTGTGATTGACTACCCTACACTAGTATAATACGCATACAAAACATTGCGACGATAGCTTACTTAGTCTTTGAGATATAGGTCTTCAAAAGTACGGAAATTTTTAAAAATGAAGATAGAAGATTGTTTTTGTCGAGCATAGTCTTCTTCAGAAGGCTGTAGCTCGGAAAGTATGACGAGTTAGACTGAAATATTTGATTTCAGCTGTTGACCAAGAACAATCAGCTGTTAAAGTTTGAAGAAAATCCGAGAACCTTCGCCACACACTTTTCCCTAAATCTTTCGTTTTTTTGTGGAATGACCCAACTTAAAAATGTTCGTTTTCTCTGTGCCTGATTCATTATCATACTCACAGGCTTTCTTATTGAGCGATTTTCATATTTTGAGCACTGCTGAACAGATACAATAACGGCTACAAGTCTATCATAGATCATTTTAATCCGAGAATGCAAGCTCTCCAATTATTATGTATGGCACGTTGCTGTACGACACGATTGGAAGGCATGAGAATTGATTGAATTCCAGCTTAATTTAGGTGGTCCTTTTTTTATGATCAACTCTGTCTCAAATCTAATTGTCGCAAATTTATTGCTCTTTTCGCAGCACAGCAGTCACATGCAACTGTTGACGTGCTGCATACAACTCCATAAACAAGAAAATGTATCAACCTGCACTTGTACACACATAGCATTATACATTATAAGGTGTTCTTTGCAAACAACAGTTGTATACTTTGTTGGTTCTACAGTCTACATTTAAACTTAATAATCAACTATGTACAGTATATGAAATATAGAATATACGAGTATATATATATATAGAATATGAATATAGAATGCATTATGCAATTCATAAACAGAGAGACAGTTTTTTGTCAAGAATTTGTGGTTTTCCTGCTTATCGTCTTTAACTTGTTTTCGGTTACCGGATCATTATTCGGTCATCAGCAATGCTTGACTGTATAGTCATCATTGCACATATTTGTTTTACAATTCGCTTCAAGGAAGCTCCTACCATAAAAAGATTGTTCCTGACCTGTGCGCCCAGAGCCAGTTCACTATTGGTCTTAAGTCGCCATGGAGCTTCATTTCTCAGGTTACCTTGCAGCTTTAAAAATTACACTCTAAAACTGCAAAGATATTCAATAAATCAGACGCTACCGGTCGAAACTAGCAAAGACCTATTACCAGCATGTACCAGTGGGCTACAAAAATTGACACAAGGAATATTGCGCAAGGTCTACGCGTCGTGAACTGATATACATTGAAAAGAATAAAAATCGAGATCGTGAGAAAGTAGACGGCTGTAATATAGACAAATAGCAATATATCTGAAAAAATGTCACACACTGTTCACATGATTAAAATAGAACCAATTACATGTGGAAGACTTTTAACTCTTATCCAGGGTGCGTTCTTATTTAGCGTCATCAATGCGAAAGGCGCATTTTCTGTACATTAGACAGCTTCCTCAGATAATGCATGCCACTTCTGTATAGAATAAAATTGGGATATATTTTATCGATTCAACATTGCTAGCAAATTGTTAACAAGGCTTTCCTTTTCTCAAATTTTAAAGCTACATTCACTATGAAAACAATTTCAACTCAGTATAGACAAATGACCTGTTATTTCAGAATGCACCATGATGATAGAAAAACTTGGTATCATAAAATAACATCTCATTTTCCTCAGGGTGGCTTATCTATCGACTCTATTACAACGCAAAATTGCAGGACATTTAAAAAAATCCTCAATGAATTAGTTTATTGAATTACTTTATCACTGACAGCATTCAAACACTGGTGCGTTCCTTTGAAGCAAGCTTCCGAGAAACAGATTGAATAATCTGTATGAGCACCATTTGATAAAATGTTCCAAGAACCTCAGTTATTCCATGTTGCTGATTTGTGCAGCAAATTGGTTGACAAATGGCGGATATCATGAAAGTACAATCTTAGATACCTGCACTAGTGCATATTTTCCTGTCATTATTACCCTGGTGAAGTGGTCAACAGAGACGTCACCACGACAAAATGAGCTAATTTCTTATGAGCTGCTAATCCTGCCAGCCGCATTCTATTGTTCATTATAACAAGGACACGCTTTGTCATCATTTTGGCCAGCATTGTATATTTTCTGGGCTAAGTTTGGATTGTATGAATGCGAATGAGCCGAAGAAGAATGGTTGCCACAGATGAAGTTTTCACGACTTACAGTCTGTTAGACAGTCAGGCTCATAATTTGCTTATTACATCCGTGGACGTTACAAGATGCACCCATTGCCTGGATAAGATCTAAAAATACAGTACAAAAATCCAGGTCACAAAATGCAAAAACTAAAAATGCTTGAGCTGAAGCACAAATTAAGGACGTTATCCCTATACAAATTGCCAGTTAAAAACGTCGCAGTTCATCAACTAAAATCAGCAAAAATGAAAAAGTGAAATTTCTCAGATTCCCTCATCTACCCTCACGCGTGTGCCACTTGGTAAGAAAATGCCCTGAGTCAAATTTGGCTGCAATCGAATGATGTTCAAGGGGACCGCATGGGATCAAAGAGGGTTTAATAGGTCATTTTCATCGTTTTAAGTTAAAAATAGCCTGTGACGACATCATATGACCTTAAATGACCTTTTTGACCTCATAAGCTGGCAGAATATACCCCTATGTTGTATTCGCTTGTAATCATGTGGCCCCAAACTGCTTCGTTTCGCCGCAGATCGGTATTATGTTCAAAAAAAGTCTCATTTCGCTGGGTCACGTAATCAACAATTTGCGATTTAAATCAATGTCATTTAAAGCCTTAAGAAGATACAGGATCGGAGCCATTTCCTCATCGGAGATTTCAATGGCTTCTGACGTCATCAGGTAACCTCAGACGACCTTTTTGATCGAATGAATCGATAGCTGATGCCGACTTTCCTACTCGCTAGTAATACCTGCAACATTATATGGCTCTAAAATGCTTAGGTTTGCTGCAAAATCGCAATTTGTGATCCACTGGCTAATCCTTCGTTGATCACGTGACCCAAGGAAATGGAGCTGTTTTCGAACATAAATTTAGGGCCACATGATGTCAGCAAATAGACCAAAGGGGTATAATCTGCCAGTTTATGATGTCAAAAAGATCATCTGAGGTCACATGATGATGTCACAGGCTATTTTTAGCTCAAAATGATTAAAATGATCAATTGAACCCTCTTTGACCCTTTTATCATCATTCGATTGCAGCCAAAGTTGACCCAAGATGTTTTCTTACCAAGTGGCACACGTGTGAGAGTGGGTGAAAAAATCTTGAGATTCTTCATCTTTTTTGACGCAACCTTATCTGCAGTTTATCTCAATCTTCTTCGTTTTCCTTGTCTGATGTCGATGCCAAGCTGATTAACAGCCTTAATTGCCAACTTCACGTCTTCATCATCATCGTCTTCGATCTCGAACCTCGATTTTACGGCCCTTAACCAAAGCTCACTTTTTTCTGTAGAAAGACCAGGTCTACCCTTAGACCTCGAAGGCATTAGACGATGTTGAGACAGTTCTTCATCACTCCATAACTTCCGTGCCAGTGACGTGGCGTATAAGGTTATATCGAGATTACTTCGTCCAAAAGTAGTTAAATTGACACCTTCAAAGAAGACAGCCTCTCTCTGATTAAGATCTGAATTTCCCATGACAGATTTTGCATTGGAAGATGTCTTGGACTGACAGTTTTGAGAATAATGCAGCTTCACTAATTTACTCAAAGATTTTCTTGACCTTTCCATGTCAATCGCCATTTTTCGAAGAATTCTCGTTTGCTGTTTCATCTGTAGCTGTTGCGACGTGAAATCAGATGAATCTTGCGGAATTTCAACTATATCAGACAGCTCAGAAGCATCATCATCGTCATTTTCTTTTCTGTTGCAGAAGCTTTCATCAAGAAACCGGAGACTACTGTTTTTGTCGACAGTCAGGCCACTGCTAATAAAACTTTGGAGTTTCTCTTGTTTCCGCTTTATCTCAGAGCGAGACGTAGAATGGCAAATATACAGTGCGTTAAATGTCTCCACTTCATCTTTCATTTCAAACTCATCGAATGGTTGAACTAGTTCAACATTTAAGTTTTTCGGCAACAATTTGGATGACGATGGAACGGCTATATATCGATTCTCATCCGGAATGTAAAGAAGGCAATTGACACTTGATGACTCATGGCAGGAGTTCGGAGAATCAATGATTCTTTTCTCCGTCATCTGAAACGGAAGTTGATGAACTTTATTAATTACATTTTAACAGTTATGATGAGCTTGCAACATGCATCTGTGCTCATTATATCATATCCAAGCATCTAAGTAGCTAAACTATGGAATATCCCCGTAGCCCATGGACAATGATTAGTCCGGCAGCCAGAACGAGGCCGAAAATGAGACTTTCACAGAATGATGTGCACCCTATGCCGACTACGAATCTGCGCGTCTGCCAAGTTCTAGTGAGTTCCTCTTCTTGTCAGACAGGATCAAAGAAAACCACATGTAAATCCAATGGGACGCAGATTGAAGTTTTTGGTCAAAATGAAAATTTCTTTGTTTGCGCTTATCAACTAAAAAGTATTAAGTCTAGAGTCATGATTTTTGACATGGAATGTCTCAGGTCATTTCCTATGATGTACATGTACCATTGTCATGCTTCTGATCGACAACGTATGTGAGAATGTGGTTCAATGTAGATGAAGTGGGCCAACATGTTAGTGTTTGCCGACATAAAGAGGTTTGCCATATCTAAATGAGTTTAGCTTTATAGACCGGGGTGCATGAAAATGAAAGGAAATGACCCGAAGACATTCCATGCCAAAAATTATAACTCTGGGCTTAGTACTTTTCGTTTACTCAGAGAAAACATAGAAAATTTCATTCTAGCTAAAAATTGCAATCTGCGTCCCATTGGATTTACATGTGTTTTTCTTTGATCCCGTCTGACAAGAAGAGGAACTCACTAGAACTCGGCAGACGCGCCGATTCGCAGTATGCATGGGGTGTACATCATTCTGTGAAAGTCTCACTTTCGGCCTCGTTCCCTGCAGAAACTCGTTCTGGCTGCCGAACTATATGCTTCTATCACTTATTTCCTTTGCCTGCTATAATTTGTACTGTGACATTGAGTGAAATAAAGTCATAACAATTTGATGATTTCCAATGTCCTAGCAAAAAAATTGCATTGTATTTACGTAATAATTTTTCTTAATAATTGCGTATTTCAGACCTGCCAACCTTGAAACATGAAAATCCGGGACAAATTTTATTACCGTAACTACCCGCGTATAGGACGATACCATGTATAGGACGCAGTGGATATTTGACCCCAAAAGCGATGGAAGGACTGTGTGCCTGCGTATAGGACGCATCCTAATTTTAATCCTTAATTTCCATTTTTTTTATAGAAACGGTGTCATTAAGTTAAGTCATCTCCATTCAATTGCTACGATCGCAGTGTGTGCTGATTCATGACTCACTCAGCCTGTCAGTCAAAAATATTGATGTATTGATAAATATTGACGAATATTGCAAGTATGAAATGTTTATAGGAAATTTTTGATTTTTTTCATAAATGCTTTATTTTTATAATAGTTAATGATTATCCATAATTGACGTTTACAAGTCAACAGTATGGTCTCAAGTCTGTTCAACGGAAAGATCAGTTGAAAGCAAGATCAGAAGATACATCCCACCTTGTTAACAGTATTCGTCGCAAAAACTGGAATACAAATTTGGAAAACACTTACTACCATTTTAAACTCAATAGAAGGAAATACATCCGGGCTACATAATGATTAATACGAGACATCAGCGTGAAAAGACAATGTCACCAAGAAATCCACAAACTTCATCACTATGCATGTTTCCTTATCTTAGGGGCAATTCCACGGTAAAAACGACACGGAGGGCAAATTTTAAAACGCATTATTTTCTCTCAGTGACTTGTGTTTTCTTGAAAGGATATCCGAAGCCATTAGGAATCACAAAATTTATCGCTTAGACACACTTCTTCTACTAATAAATTCAATTTTGGAATATCTTGCTATTTTTAAGATATTAAAAATACATTCCCTTTGAATTTTTCAAACAATGTAGGCAGTGTTAGAAATGGAATTCCAAGTAGTCTATACTGCGTTATATTATTATTGATACTCCTTTGTCGAAGCTCAAACAATATTTTTTGTCAAGGACATAATTTCTTCCGATTTTTTGACACGAGTTTGAATCTTAGTATAAATGTTCGTTCGTGACCAGATATCTACTATTTTTCTATCTTCTACTAGATCAATATTATCTAGCACAAATTTATGCATGTGTAAATGATGCCCTAGGCTACCGTGACCTTCGACTGAAATTTGATTATGAGGTGTTAATATTTACGACCGTCGGAAGAAAAGAGAAGAGTGTTCGTTCGTGACTGTGGTATTATTTTCGTTCGCGACATGACCACAACTTCACAATTATCCCATCCCGCAAACTTGAACTAGAAATAAGCTATGAAAACACCTTTCAGGTAACAAAGAGGACACTATATCAATTCAGGAGAGCTTAAAAAATATTGAATAGGCCTATATGCAACAGGAAAATATAAAATGTTTCATGGTCACTTCGGAGGAGATGAAAAAATATACCGATCACGACTGTCTATTGTGTAATCTACTTCCACTGGTCGAATGTCAGATTTCTGTACCCATGCAACATCACTTGCATCAGAAATCATGTATATTGATTGCGAGCATTCCTTGAGAAACTGCACCTCATAATCATTATCAGCTAGAGATTGGATGATTCCGATGAAGTTCTTGGTGGTGCCACGACTTGTGCTGACGCTAGCGATGACCATATCACCGACACGAACCTCGTTGATAATGGATGGAGGATCACAATCTGCGTAGACGATTGAGAATGGCCGTCGAATTAGTTGCTGATTGTCTTTGGCTATCCACTGATGATCCGTCTGAACACCGGTCATCTTTGGCGCGTTCTCAATAATATTCTGTAACTGGTGATAAGTACAATCAATGTCACCGGACGACACGACCGTGCCTACAATTTTACTGTTGCACTCGTTGAGGCAGGTAACGAACTGTTGAGCACTCTGCATTTGGTAACGTCTCGAGCGAACACAGTCCCAAACCATCCGTTTTGCAGAACCTCCGACTCCGTCAACACACCCTTTACCATGAGCCGTCGCAAAGAAGTTCCAGCTAATCTGCAGCCCATACTTCCTCGCAAAATGATTCAGCAGCATGGCAGTGTACCGGTTCTTGAATTGGGATGCAGGTCCGTCACTCCAGAAGATCAGTTCTTGCACTTCCGATGTGACAGTTGATTCAATGATTGTCTGCAGATAATGAGACACTGATCGTTTTGAGTGATCCAGATGGTCACTGACCATCACACGGCAGCTAGGGCAGTCGTTGAACTTGAATACGCAGACAACAAACGAAGACAACTGCTTCTGCTACCAGTGGGCGCTCTGAACCTCATCCTGGAAGGGACATGTTGCATTTTCAATGAAGTCAAAGTGAACCAGTACGCGTTCTGAGGATGCCAACTCTTTGTCCTTGCGGTACATTGCTTGGTGATTTCTTTTCAGTAGTTGATGCAGCTGGAACTGTGGCAGTAAAGCTTGGAATGCCCCATTCACTTCCATTGCTGACATAATCGTGTCGTGGCAAGCAATAGTCTCGCCAGAGAAGCCTTTCTGCCATCTCTTGACTGTAACAGTCAAATCCACATCCTGGTCGATCGCGTTCTCTGATATTCGTTGACCATTGGCACACTCGTCACATGTGTTCTTCAGGCAATCTGGCTTAGCATCAGGACACAGTGCATTGTCAACAATCCAATTAGAATGATAACACGGTAATGTCATCAATCCCGCAGATGAGGCTGCATTTAGCAAGCACATAAAGTTTTCATGAAGCACACAGCAGCAAACGTTGTGTGGAGTTTTGCCAATAGGGATGACGTGTTTGGGACGGGCATTATAGAAGAGAGACTTGCCAACTAATTTGCCGTGTTTTTCTACGAACATTCGATAACACTCTCCAACTGTGCAGATGAACGAACGCTTTTGAACCTTCATCTTCTCGCCTTTTTCGCGCACAGTAACATAGTCTTTGGTTCATGGACAGACACGAGATATTTCATCCTGATCGTAGAAATCAGCAATGGTGTCTTTGTGGCTTTCTGATAAAGATGTTCTCTTCCCTTTAATGAACGACGAGCTGCTGGAGACTTGGTATTCTTCAGCAATTGCTTGTGCAATGACTTTCCTGTGACGTGGGGAACGTGGCATTGCATTGATCACTCGCTGTTTTGCCTTCGATTCTGCCGCTTTTGTTTTGAAAACCGTGTTGGAATCATTCAACTTCCTCTTCTCTAGGAGATTTTTCATCCTTACTTCAGCCTTCTCACGATCACGTTCGAGTTCTTCTTGGGTCATATTTGAACGTCTCACTCTCATCCGGTCAACTTCTCGGGAAAGATATGATGAATTTGTGGAACGATACTTCTTCGCGATTTCAGCTCGAGTCATGCCCATTTTTCGGTCATGAATCACATTGAAATATATCTTCCATTGTTTTATATTTCCCAGTCAAAAATATTCATGGGACGCCCACGACTACTAAAAATAGCACAACTTATACCCATGTTCATGGGAAAATCCTGGATACTAAAAATAGCCTATTTCTTTTACCCAATACATACATTTGCTCCCATTCCGTTAATCAGTCATGTCATGGGAATCCCAAGGCTACTAAAAAAGTATTACATTATGGTTGATGTGTGTTTCTCCACCTAAGACGTACATCTGTCTCCATATCGATTAAATCAGTCTTGAAATATCATGGGAATCCCCGGACTGCTAAAAATAGAATTACTCATGAGTCAAGAAACTTCACTTTCGGAAACTTTGAGAATAACTTACAAGCAACTAGGACATTGAAGTGCGTCAAAATTGTACCTAGCCATAAGTCGTTTCTTTGTAAATTTGTGCCAGCATGACTAACTTTCGTGAATGAACTTGCATGCCAAAAAAGACGACGAATGCCAATAGATATTCGATGCCCGACACGAAGCAAATGTTCCGAAATGATTTATTAACTTTATCTTTATACAGAGGAATGCATGGAGCGCGTTTGTGACTGATTTCTTTTTCGAATATGTTTTCTGATGAAGTTGGACAAAATGTTCGTTCGTGACCACACTTCTCGAAACTTATGAACTGCTAGTAATCAAACGTTTCTAGATTTCTTTTCAGCATTTAAGTTGATCAAATAGCATACTAATCTATTCAATCAGAGCAAATTTCGTGATGAAGAATCCAGAGCTTTGGAGGTTATTAACGTCTACATTTTTTTCGAAAAAAGTCTTGTCGTTCTGTGTTCGTTCGTGACCACTCAAACTATTGTATTTTAAACCATCAAATACACATTTTTTCATCGGTTTGGCTAGTGTTTCATAAACAGTGAATATTGCAGCCAATTCAAATAAAGTATGATTATCGCCGGTTCAATAGGTTAGGAATGACAATCAGAAATGTAATAATAAATCCTGCTAAGTTCATTCGTGACTGCGTGGAATTGCCCTTAGGATTGCGCGCGCAGCGCAAGTGTTTGAAATATGCGTTCTTAAACAATCTAGAATTCATCTCAGGTTAATAAATTCAAAATCCGGGACAGCACTTTAACTTTTCCGGGACATCCGGGACAGCTCCAAAATCCGGGACTGTCCCGGAAAATCCGGGACAGTTGGCAGGTCTGGTATTTTTGTACAGTTGATCTTGCGCCGAATTTACGTAAGTTTCGGTAAACGCCAGTTATGGGATTCTTTTGGTTATATGTTAACCGCAGGAAGTTCACTATCTTACATTCATAAGTGCACCGGTACACCGAGTCGAATGCCTTAGGGAAGCAGTCAATGTTATTATGAATGCTGAGCAAATAACACTAAATAAAAATGATGTCCATAATCTGAATTCATAATGAAGCAATGAACTACATTGTCTTTTCTGTAGCAAATGCAGAATGATATTTGAAAGCACAGAAGTGAAATATTATTCATCGACCAATAGCTACGTAACAATTACGTAACATCCATGCAAATTATTTCAGAATCTGTCTCTACCAAAATCCGACAAAACATACGCAGACTTTTTCGGGTTTACAGGGATACATGCTCGTAAGTGTATACGCATAAAGTATTCAATTAGTTTTTCTTCCCAAAATGAATTAAAAAATGCAAAGAAAGTTTCCATCTTTGAGGCTAAAAACGGTTCCTCCACATCAGTTGGCGGATTCAAGTATCAGAGTCCCACACATTACTCTTTAGCACATTAAGTACACGACAACTGACATTTATTGCGTTATTCAGATCAACAGCTATCTTTCTAATTCCCAGTTTCTGTTGATCGTCTATTTTTCGCCAGATTAGATGGTCGGACAGTAGTCTTGTGATAGATTCTAGGGCTGTCCAGAGATGAATTGGGACGCGCATTTATCCTATGGCACTACATAATGACTACAGATGTTTCACTCAAATTAAGCCGACGAACAAAATAGAAAATCATAGATTTCACATGTGAGATAAAGAAACGTTTATCACAATTGTATGTATGGTTAGTAAAGACAGATAACTAATTTGATGGATTGCTGTAAAGCCTAGTATTTGACGACAAGAAGCTAGAAGTTGCCTTGTTCCATTTTCCGTTTGCGGTGAAATTTATTATCATTATCATTGGAGGCCTTATCAGCGAGTGTAATTATGAAGTCATTCAGCAATTCTATTGAATTCTTCCTAAGTCACATCGCAGTGAACAGGAGGCTGTAGGTCATCATTCGTTGAATGAAAGTTCGTCATAGTTTTCTCTCCTTTTTATTTTTCGCCTTAAAAATTTAAAGGCAAAAACTTAAACGTTAAACGTTGTACAACCCAACATTTCGGGTATTCATCCGTCATCATGGTATCAGCGGTAAAAGTGACACAAATGAAGACTGTATGAGCCGTCATGTCATATACAAGTTCACATCTAACTTTTAAGCAATTTCATTTCGGCATGTGTAACAGGCCTGCTAAATTTCGTATTATGGAGCATAGTCGTAGTTTGCATAAGAGAAATTCCAGCAGTGTTCTGACTGATCATATTTTTCACAAACTCGTGACTTGACCATCGATGATTTTGATTTGACTATTCTTGAAAAGTGATCTGACCCTCTGAATACTCGCTTGATGAAAGCGAACTACATTAAACGTCTTTCTCCGCAAATATATGGCAAATGTGAAGTAATCGATTTTTGAATCTTGTTCACATCGTCCACAGTCAGACAGCAAGTCTTCATTTTTCCTAAAACATACAAAATTTGCGTAAATTAACTGTCTGGTGATCGGTCTGAAAAGACTTCTATTTTTGATATCCGACGATATATTTTGGTTTGAACCTGACGAAAAACTTGCTCATAAGGTTGAAACATGTCATGTGATGCTATAAAAGAAGTTTTCTACCACCAGACACTTGACTTCACCAAAATTTGTATATTTTATCAAATGTCGAGGAAAGACACATTTCCTAGCTTATTCCCATTTTTGCTTAGTTTTGTGTCGACTACTGTGTGCGCAAAGTATATTCATATTCATGCGACACGATGAAACTGATCTTTATTTAATCAAGGCCAAGATTCTTGATCCCCAAGCTGAAAATAAAGCGGTATCGAGTTTATCCTTCTTATATATTTTTGTGATGCGCTTATCTAATTAATCATTGATTTGATATTTCATGGTATATACTCCAACTCAGCTATTTGGGGATTCGATGTTTGGTATCAAACTGAAGAGCTGATGTAAGTCTTTATCATCCAATGAATATCCATGTCACCCGTTATTATGCAATCAGAATCCGGATGAACAATTAATGATTGTCTCTTACTACTGTACACCTGCACATCAGCATGGACTTATCATAACCTTCATCTGTTATGATTTCTTCATGTATATCCTCAGGAGGTTTAACTGCGAGCCGGTAATGCTGACATGATCGATGAGTGCACGTAGCGATTCATAACGATTTCGTAGCGATTTCAAAGGCTTTCTGAATTATAAACTTGAGGTTATTCAAAAATTGCCATAATTGCGAAAACTCAATGCCATGGGTTCAGACAGAGACTACTATGATTTATATAGCTACCTGGACGTGCAACCATAGATTTCTATATAGCATTGCATAGCGGGATGAGACACTGCGTAGTACCGCTACTCCAAGTCCGCTATGCAAACTCCTTGCTTTGTTCGCTGGACCCAAACTTACTTATCGGGCGCAGGTGTCCTTTCGAAACTCCTCCAGTAGCTCATTCAGAGTTCGATGGGGAGTCCCTCAAGGGTCCGTGCTCGGCCCAATCCTCTTCCACCTCCTCATCAACGACGTTTCTTCCGTGAAGCTTCCGTTCAGTCCTCCCTGTACTTTTAGGCCGCCCTGTCTCGTTCAACGCTCCCCCTAAGTTCCCGGAGTAATTTTAGACCGAACTCTTTCCTTCTTCCCCCATAGTTCTCTCTTTTCCCACGTTTATGATGTCTCAGGACTGTTCACCCACTTCCTGGGGCCCTTCCAGAGAGTCCCTCGATTCTATCTACTAGACTTTTTTTATCCGTCTTCACTTACGCTTCCCCTTGTTGGCTTAAAAGCCACCCACCGCTCCGCGTGTGTGCGATTACTGGCTACAGTCTGACCACTCCTGTCTCCTTTCTTCCCCGTGAAGTTCAACACCGAATCGTTCTCTTTTGATTTCATAGTGAATCTCACTTACGTTTTTTTTTAATATATCCTTAGCAAATAGACTGCACATATTTCTGGCAGCCTATCTATTTTTGGGGAGACGACACAAACGGAAGTGAGATTCACTATGAAATTAAAGTCAGCTCCCGTCAGCTGCCATCAACTATGTCTTATTTTGAGCGAGCTCTTCACCTCCCGCCCTTGCTTCCCCTCTCTTCTCTGGGTACCCTCCTGTCCCAAGCGCGTCCGTTTAAATTACTAGTTCTGTCGATTTTGAAGATATATACATGTAGATGATTGTTAACTATCACGACCACACATTCTAAAAATATCTTTCAAATGTGTAGTCGATGGTTATAAAACAAACTACAAATCCCAAATAAACAAACAGGATCCTACTACTTCAATTTATTGTTTCCAGAATATCAAGAGACCCTGAAATATTCAGGATATGGCAGAAAAATATTCTACGTTCAAAACCAGAATTTGATGAAAGCATTTGACAACACAAAATATCAAAGACATCCACTACAATTTCTTGAAATCCAGTGAGTTTTTATTCCTTTAGCACCACCATTTGATGAATAGTAGGAATCCCATTCAAGGAATGTTGTCTGAAATCAAGAAAGTCCACCATACAGAAAAATGTGCCTCAGTTAAAATGACACAAATTGAATAGCACAGTTTTGGCTCAAAATAAACTACATACCGAAACTTTATCGCAGTATCTTCAATCTTTGTATGGAAAATTACACATCGGAATCGAAATCTGGATGTATATCCACCCAAGTTTGTTGTCGAAAATTGCAGAAGTTGTCAACAGGGGGCAGAAAGCAAGTTCTTCTCTTGTCTTTCTTCTTTTAGTAGCCGATCTAGTTAAACACGTTTGTTAAAAGCGATCAAAGCGGTTGACCTCCGCAGAAGGCTATAACTTCAGTTAATTGCGTAATGCACAATCTCAAGCATCTTCTATCATGACCATAAGTACATTGAATTTACATCCTCAATTAAACTTTTGCATATTTCCATCGTTCAAGAAATGGACTACTAACGCATGTAAATATCGGTAGTGTCACATCCCGATATAGAAATCCATGATACAGCTCTGTAGCAGTGGGCAGACAGTCGTAGAGGCCGATTTTCATCGTTGAAATACATCTACTGTACCTGGATAATTTAGGCATGTTGACACCTCAGTGTTGACGTTTAAATTAAAGACACAATGTGCATGCGCATGAATGGAAGTATCCAATTGAAAATGAGCTTACGATGGCTTATTTTCCAGATGAAATGCAATTAGGATTTTGAAAGTTTTTCTTTCGTTCATTTGAAGCCAATGTATTAGAGTCATTGGGCTTCGTGATCAGTCGCTTGAAGAATGCGTTTGCTGGTCGTAACACAACATTAACAATTGAAGTAATTTGAAATAAATATCATTCATAAAGCATGCAGAATATTCTATAAACACGGCGTTTTCATCCCTGCTCAAACTTTCGAAAACTTACAAAACAATTAAAATGCTGAATAACTCCTCAGATGAGGAGACCTCGGGACACCAGCGTAAGAATTCACTATCACGTGTGAATGACCAATTAGCCGGAGGAAGATTCTCTAATGAATATATCCCGTAATGCAAATTAGTGTCTGCTTTTTGAGATCTATAGCATGTTACATTTCATAAAGTAATGTCAATGCTTTATGCGTGCATCAGTGTAACTATTACCGGCATGATCTCTCTAACCCCATTTCTGATAGCAGTTCAAGATCTACAAGAACAGCAAGACTTCTGAGTTTTCCAGCAGTGAGGACTTGTTCAGATGTGATGTGACACAATCCTCCGAACGCTCCTTTCAGTGAATCACTCTGCAAACATGCCAAAAGAAAACTAGTTGCACGTCAGGTGGCTTATAGATATCATAGCAGTCTCCTTAGAATAACATTCGCATGTACTCAAAATAATTACCGATTTTGATGTCTGTCTGGTTGGTGATGCATTCACATGAGATCTCTCCACCGCTGATGATACGTCATTAACTGCAAGAAGCAGAAAATAGGGCAGGAAAACCACGTATTTTAATATCCAAACACTTACTTGAGGTCTGAGGAGTTTCAAGGTTTCTGTCTTTTACATGATGCGAATTCTCTTTCTTGATGCTCAATTCCTCATGTGAAGTACTGGAACGAAGAAAATAGAAAAACGAGTGAAAACTACGTGATGCTCATAAGAGAGGTCAATCGAACACGATTTTGTCATTCCCCATTTCAATACTCAGAATGAAAGCCTCCTTTTTTGCCATCCTTCAGTCGCTAATTGATTATGCTTCTCAAGTTTTCATAAATCCAGGTCGCATTTTTGATAATAAATTGAAACTGATTTGCAAGCGAGCCTTCCGCATCATTCATGGTGAAAATGTGAAAAGTTGTGAGAAATGTGATATTTTGAATCATGATGTTCGTAGACGATCATTGTCTCTAAAATTGTTCAATGACATCCTTTCGTGTAAAGACCATGTTCTTAGAGCCCTGATTCCACCACACTCATGTCGTAGCAAAAGATTGTTACTACCCCGTGTTCGAACACAGCGTAGAGTGAACGGTTTTATTTTTTCTTGTGCCAAGATGTATAATGAGGCAATGCAAGCTGCATGTTGATTTTTGTCGCGTTGTTATATCAGTTTACGACTAATTTTGTAATGTATTTTGGACCTCCTCCGATTCTCAATAGGGGGTCGTTTTTGTTTTCAATAAACGCTTACTTACTTACTTACTTACTTACTTGAAAGCATGAGATCACTGCAGTCAACTGCATGCAACGGAGATCACATCTCTTTCTATTATCGAAGTTACATCTCTACGCCGGAATACAACTTTATGACCGTAATCAAAATCTGGCACTGCTCATGTCACCTTAGAGCATGAGAATTTGATTCGATGATCAGCCGACAATGGTTTCAACGTAAATCCAAAGTCGAGTTCAAGTTGAGTTGCTACACCAATTCTATTTCGACAAAGGGTACTTCACTGGATGGCGCATAGAGTAAGTATATATAGGTAGTGTCGATTCAAAAAATGGTCTGTATACAGTGAAAATTTTTATATCAGAAGATTCAGTTTTTTCGGAGATTACGTTCCTATGGTCCAAAAAATTATTTGAGCAATTTTTAAAAAGCTGAGTTTTTGCAAATTTAAATACTACCCTTTATAAGTAGTATGAAACAAGTTGGATATCAAAAGGAATGAATATTCACTAACAAGCATCTTAATTAAGCGGAAATTATACTGATGATCAAGGGAATTTCATGAACTGCATTATACTGCAAATCCCTGAAAGTCTTCAAGGAAAAGTTGAGATCTTGTGAAAGCTTCTGAGATGTCATGTTTTTAATTCAATTTTCAGCGGCATGATTTCATGATTCACAAGGCGTCATTTCTTTCATCTAAATGGTGATGTGGACCCATTAACATCTTTTAAAGTAAACTAGGACAAGCTTCCCTTGATTATAATGCTCTTCTCTCTCAGTGGCTGTTTGCGATTCACGCTTCAGAAAATAATCTTGTTATAATAAAGCTGAGCTTTCATTTACGGTAACCCATCGAATTGCTAATTCAACAAACTTGTATATTAACACTCTCCAAATTGACGTGACATGGAGGATATGTGGAATACTATTCCTTATTCTTTATTGCTATCATTATCCGTCAAATTCGTTTACATTTCTCCAAACGTGTAAAAACTGTATATCTCACAGGTGGCACTAGGTCTCGACCTGGTAGCGACTCATGTTCATTTAATGAAATCGAAACTGTATACACATTGGGGATTTAATGAATGCAGTGTGATTCATATTGACTACGGCCCTCCTGGACACACCATCAACGCCGAGTACTACAGCAGTCTCTTGTACGTAGATAGCGCACAAGCTTCTTCCAGAGAAGAGACCTGGAAAGATTTCGTGACGTCCTTTATTTCTACAAGACAACTTAAGGGTCCACACAGCAAAAGCAACGATGACCACAGTCAAACAACCGAAGTGGCAGCTGCTTCCTCACCTACCGTATTCCCTTGAATTGACTCCCTGTGACTTTCATCTCTTCGGTCCAATGAAGGAGCCACTCAAGGGAGTTCGATTCAATGGTGAAAAGGAAATCAAGAAAGCAGTGAAAGCCTCACTCGCAAGATTTCCACACGAGTGGTTTGAAGAAGGAATAAAGAAACTTGAGAAGAGATGGAAATAGTGCATTGAAATTGAAGGTGACTATATTGAAAAATGAGTGTTGATATGCTTTAAACTATGTCAATAAATATTTGTATATATGGAAGAGACATTGTTTCTTTTGAATAGCAATTATCAGAACTATGAAAAATGATATTTAGATACGCATTTGCATCAAAGTAGACGTCTATGGATAGGAAAGACAACTCGTACTTACTCTATGAGATGGCGATTGCTGCACAAACCAGCTGAAGTTTCGCGGAGTTATATCATGGAGAATGGAGTATATATAGTTAGGAGTATGGAGACATATGGTTAGTTTATCAAGGAATGCTTGTATGTTGGTACCTCGTTCGTTTGATCAAAATGCTCTGGGCTGCCGCTCTACTAATTATAAATGAAAAACTCACATGGTCGTCGCACATTCGGAATGTATGTAGAATTGGCTTTCTTGAAGAGCGCGTGTACTGCGAGTTTTAAAAATAATACTATCCAAGTCAGATTTGTGTACTGTCTACTCCTCCACAATACGCTCCCTTCTTGAATGCGCCTCGCCCTCCTATGTACGGCTTCCGTGTTAGGGGTCGAAACACAACTAGACGAGTACCTGCTGATGACTGACGGACTGCTGCATTAAGTTTTATATCCCTTAATCGGTAGATGAAGTAATGGTCGATGTATAGTATTTAATGTATGACAAATGAAGAAATGTGAGATTACATGAAGTATTGGAGACGGATTAAGAAACTGGCGATAACAAATTCAAGTGAAGAAATAGTATTTTCCATGTGTAGTCTTAGGTAGAGTGTGTATAGCTTCATTGCTTTCGGTGTAGTAGAGTGTCACTGTAGTTCTATTGTTTGCCTCCATTATTCACTTTCCACTGATCTACTGTTGCCATCATCCACCATGTGTAGTGTCAGATATAGTGTAGCATTAGTTCACTTGTAATCGGTGTAGTAGCATCGTTGTATTTCCATATTTTACCTCCACTTTTCCAACTTTTATTCATCGGTTTCCTGTTGTTTTATAATATCCATTTTTAATTTCCTTAACCTATGGTGATCATTGTCTTATTCTATTTCCACTATCAGCATCTGTAGTTGGTACAGTATATTAGACGTCTGTTTTGAACGTGTATACGGCAGTGTTTGGAATCTATGGTATTAGTATATTAACAGAAAGAATGAGTAGTATTACAAGTCTTAAGATTTCCATTTTTACCAGATATTGGGCCAAAGCTGATCAATTTTAATTCGTTGCCACGAGAAAGCTCCATTGAGTTCTTTTAAGAACTGATTAATCCAATGGTTACAGTAGCATTGCCTTTGTACACTTGCGGATTGGAGATCGTCATCAGTCCTCATTAGGACTACTTACTACTTCAATTAACAATTTAAATTAGCAAGCATTATATTCTATTATAAATGGCTGCTGGGATGATTTTCATCATCGTATGAGAATTCCGAACTTCAGCAAGATCTCAACAAGCTACAACGTTGATGTCACCGAGTAATCTGCGGCATATGTGATACCAGTACCTGCACCTGTGGAATGTTCACAGATTTGCAAGACCGCCGACGCAAAGCTCACTCAAGCTTTTCCGAACTGCTGCAGGGCAAGAAGAGGGTCATGTTCTCGCGGGTATACTTCCACCACGGTCTCATCAATCAAATCGACATCTCCAGCTTCAAATCTCAATATCTATATCTCCTTTGTCCCTCATACTACGTTTTTAGTAAGCAGTTGATCATTCCTGCTCCCATCAATCTTTTTGTATTTTGTATTTCGGTGCAATGAAAAGACGAAGTATTCACTGCAAGTGTTCAGTGAATCAGTTGCACGTGACAAGTAACTAAGAGATGCGTAACACACGTAAACAAGTACAGAATTTCCTTCAACAATTGACGTCTCATAATCAGCGCATAAGAGGCGTCGAAATTTGGATGTGAAGAAATACATCAAGTGACAATGATAGGCCTTTCATGCAGCAGAAATCAATGATTGATCTCGAATATGATCGGCGGAGCTGATTAAAGGAGCTCGCGTTATTGAAAAGAAAGTGTTTCCTCTCTATTTCCCTTTGATTAAGCACAAAATAAAATCTCAAAGGAAAAAAACAAAGCATTTTCACACTACTTTTATACTCCGCTGTAAGTAGAGATAAGATGAACAATAACTAGAGAATTTAATTTTGAACGGCACCCTGCAGTATTATTCACATGCACATTAACAGAAGAAAAAGTTGGGAAGAGAAAGCAATGCTACTTACCCAAGTTCACTGCCTTTTTGACTTTTCCGATATTCTGTTGAGCCTAAAATGAAAATATCGCTCTTTCTAACTCGTAAAGCTAGTAAACGTCAAAGGCAAATTTTTTAGCCAGTATAGTTTCTATCAAAGAAACATCGCGATTCCAGAATCCTACACTGAAAATTAACTGCTATGTAATACCGCGGGGTCCATAACGTGGTCAGTCTTCACAATGATCCTTGAATTCCATCATAGAGTCGATTCAATCTCCATCTTACCTTCTATGCCTCCCAATATCGATATGTCATCTGACGAATGGTCCTTCGCATTCTGCAAGTTAGAATGAAAGGGTATCTACCATTCATATGACGGACAATAATCAATACAAACTAGAGAAAGAGACCATAAAGGCATTATCAAAAATTAGTTGTACTTCAATTAATAAGAGCAACTAAGTTACGATCAGTTTTCGTCAATCCCTGGCCTGCACCCGTGAGTAGCACATATACTGTCTGTGTGTCAATAGTTTATACACCTGCGTACATGGTACTGTCATAAATCATGCTTTACTTTCACAAGAGGCCCTATAGTTATTTTGCGTCATATTCTCCACTTCTGTTACGTTGGACAATTTTCTACATGGAATACCCAAGGTGTTCCATGATTATTATAGGCACTCCACATCATTACAGTGTAGGCGTAAATAATCACGACTCATGCGTCATGATATACAGGGTGTTCACGTTGATCCCGCCGATTTTCTGATAGAATATTTTCATGCAATCTGTGAGCCGATTTCTATGTGAAATGAGGTCAGGAAGATTCAAAATTTTGTATTATTGATCTGAGATATCTGCTATCGAAATGTTACTTCAGTTTTTGGGAAATGCCCCAAATAGTCATTGCGTAATAGTTAAGTCGGAAAGAGTCAGGTTTTTAAAGATGTTAATTTTGTACCTGAAGATGGCTGGATGGCGATCGAAAAATTTTGTACGTTAGAAAAATAATAATTAACATCTTTAAAAACCTGACTCTTTCCGACTCAACTATTACTTCAGTTTGTCACGCACTTGATTCTTGAATGATCATGGAGAACAAAGACTTAACAACTGCTGAAATAGCGACTGTAGTTTCTTTTTTTGTTGCATTTAATTGTGAAGAGGCTCGTCTTTTGTTTATTGAGAAATTCGATAAAGCATCATCGCCTGTTAGGACCTTGAGAGACTGGAGACTACGATTTATGGAAATGTTGTCGGTTCTTCCACAATCTTATGCTGGTGATCAATCGAACCGGCGATTATCTGAAGAAAACAAGAACGAAGTATTGGAGTTATTCGAGAGCGAACCATGTACCTCACAACGCCAGGCCTCTCTAGAATGTGGTGTATCGTTAGGAAGTGTCAACAAAATTCTGAAGGACGACGGACTTCGACTGTAGAAGTTTACTACAGTTCAAGAACTCCAAGTGGACGATAGGCCTAAGAGACTTCAATTTCGTCGGACGGTTCTTGAACGTCAACGGCTAGATCCCCATTTTGTGCAGAGGATTTGCTTTAGCGATGAAACTACCTTCAACATCAACGGCTCTGTGAATCGTCACAACAGCTTCGTATACTCGCACGATAATGCCAAAGCCATATCTGTGACAACTGCGCGATCACCCAGTATCCTTTGTTGGTCAATGATATCTCCCAAGTTCGGCATCGTTTTTCACATTGCCACGACAACAATTAATGGCGAACTTTATAAAGATGTGCTGACCACGCACGCATTGCCACTTCTTCAAACAACGAAGATACAGACATCTTCTATTTCAACAAGATGGTGCACCAGCGCATTACGCTACGATTGTTCGCGTCCTCTTGAATGAAATATTACCAGGAAGGTGGATAGGACGAGGTGGAAGTATTCAATTGCCCCAAGGTCTCCAGACCTATCTGTCATTGACTACTGGCTGTGGGGAGCTATTCCAGACAAGCTATATTCATCACCACTTCCTCGCGCTCATTCTGAGTTGCGAATCCGCTTAGAGAGCCTGTTGCACAACATCCCCATTGAAGTCATCAAAAAGGCTTACCATTCGTTCTCAAACGTTGCAGTTTGTGTCCTGCAAACCAAGGTGGACACTTTGAACAGCTGCTATGATACTTTTCCTATTACATTTCAAACACAGTTTGTTTCATACGATAGTTAATGTACATTTTCATCATTAAAATTCAAGCTTAAAGGATTTATATTACTCAGAAAAATTGTCGGGATCAACGTGAACACCCTGCATTATGGATTCATGCATTATGGATTATGCCTTGACAACTGATGTGTGGTGGTGAGGGTTTGATCCTGCCAATTGACAGAGTCGCGTAAGTGGCTCGTAGCTCAGTTGGTTAGAGCGCAGGTCTAGTTAACCTTGGTCGTAGGTTCGAATCCTACCAGCCGCACATCTTTTGCATGGCAATTTGATCTATCATTTGTTTCATTTCATTGTTGTTAATTGCATTCACGACATGGCTTAAGATGCTTTGGTGGACAATCGATCCCCGCTACTTGCCTTAATGTCGGCGGTCACAATTGTGACGTGTTATTTATCCATTGATTATTATTGCCTTGACAATTGATGTGTGGCGGTGAGGGTTTGATCCTGCCAATTGACAGAGTCGCGTAAGTGGCTCGTAGCTCAGTTGGTTAGAGCACAGGTCTAGTTAACATTGGTCGTAGGTTCGAATCCTACCAGCCGCACATCTTTTGCATGGCAATTTGATCTATTGTTTATTTAATTTCATTGTTGTTAATTAATATTCACCACCACCGAATCCAATCAATTTCTTATTTTGACTTCAGTTTCAATTAATTGATTGCTCACGATTGCCAATTTCAGTGCATAGATTGAAAAGAGTTGAAAATTTGATGATTTCGATCAAATTTTCATAATCCCTGATATGTAGTGACAATTTACTCATGCGCTGAACGTTCAACAAATGACAAGAGGAATTAGGGGTACTTATGGGTTATTTCCCCTTTAAGTTTTCAAGTTTGCCAAAAATCCGTAGAAATAAATCACTTCAAGAGTTGCCGCGACCTAGTGCTATCTGCTCAGACGATGATGTCAGGCGAAGTCAGACCAGCTGCTGACTTCGCTATACTTCAAGTTGTCGTTTCTAATTCAAAAGTATTTGTCGGGTTTGCATAAAGTTTTGAATGTGGGTAGAAAATATACTCAAATACGTGTATCTGAAATTTTGTGACTGTTGATTCATTTCTACGGATTTTTGACAAATTTGAAAACGTGGGGGAGATAACCCACAAGTGCAGAATTAGGCGAACTCAGTTGAGAAGACCGGTTTAAGAGCTTGACAGAATGCAACAAATACAGAAATATAACACAGTGAGATAATTCGCCATTTTCGGAACGTGACACAAAAAACCCACCACTACTTCCATGGCTGTTCCAAGTGACTCTTCTGATCCATGAGAAAGTTTTTCTCTGTAAGACAATGAAATCCGAGTCATCAAATAGAAAGGAGATCTGCTCATCCATGACAAAATTACCTGCGACTATTTTCATGCGTTGATAAAATGTCCAATAGGACAGGTCTCCAATGAGACCAGCCATAAAAGTCATTGAATTCTCCTATGTAAGATAAAAGCATTTCCATCAATCCGAGTTCTCTCCGCCATGTCTGAAACATGAAATCACAGCGAAATAATGACCAGCACTTCATTCGTCAGGATTCTGACTTAAGGCTACGGTAACAAACGAAATGCAAATCAGGTATAGTGTCTTATTGGAAATGATGAAGGAAGGCCCTGAGAGACTGATGAAGGCAAGTTTGAGGTAGATCATGCTTATCATAAAGGCATTTTTGAGAATGGGGAAGGTGTTGCCCACAAGGTCAATATTTTCACCAATTGAAAATTATTTCAGGAGAGAGGGGGGTCGCCAAAAGAATTCGTTCAAATGAAGGGAAATTCATATTCCAGTTGCAGAGACGTTCGGCTTTTATCTGCAGATACTATTGAAACTGACTTCAAAAAACAAGTGCTGAGGTGGACAATTCGTTCCTACTGCTGACATTGCAGTAAATCATGTATTGTAATGAATTCTCGTACAAAATCCACGCTCTAACTTTTCAATGTTGACAACGGTTCTCAAATATCCAATTCGAGACACCAAAATTATCCAAAAATGATTTTTTGATTTAGAAGAGGTTCCAGACTTCAGTAGGTGTCACAACATCGACCACATATTTGAAGCTGGAAAAATTAGATTCGAGAGCCTGTTGAAATTCTCCGTTCATCAAAAACAGTTTGGAAAAAGGCGCCCGTATGAGGACATTGTTATAAATTCGGTTCTGATCTTGTTCTTCGGTTTCTGATCTTGCGAATGTAAACGCCCGTTGTCAATTTTTCATCCATATAGTCGTGTAGATCTGGAGTGCTCTGACTGAATCAATAGTGCTGTCGTAACCTTTTAATTCAATCCATCGATCTTTCGCAGTACTGTATCTGTTTCTGGACTGTTTCTATTACTTGTACAATCAAAGCTGGGAACATTTTGAATTTCAATTGCCGAGGCTAGACGTTGGTATTACTTCGTGACTAGTAATGCCTTTTCTGCCTTTTGTATAGAACAAGTTCGGATAGATTAATAAACAAATATCAAAATAAATAAGTAAATAAATGCTACGTTTCAACATTCCTAGGATCAATCCATACTCTCCTTGTATATTTGTATTCAATGTTGAGAAATCATCATAGAGTAGGTATATTAGGTAGTGGTAACTCCGCATTTATTAAATCCCCAATGTGTCTACACTTTTGATTTTATTAAATGAACTCAAAGGAGATACATTCGGAATTGTTTCCATATGTGAGATATGCGCATTTATGCAGTTTTGAAGAATTGAGAGAGGAATTAACTGATCATGATAGCATAAAGCAGAAGGAAATGATATTATTTTACAGATAGTCCGTGTCATGACAGCCTTGGTGAGGTAATGTTTGTTAAATTGGCAACTCGATGACCTGCTACTGCTTTCCTGCTGAACCTCAAGAGAATCTTCTTAAGCGTGATCAGGCAACAGCTGCCACTGGCATGGCAAAATCTAGATTCAAGGATAATGATTTCAATTAACTTTGACAGATGTAAATTGGTCCTCATCACTATTCACATTCAAGAAATGAAACATGAATTTAGTGAATCATAAAATCATGCAGGTGAAAATTGAATTAAAAACTTGAAATTCTCTTGATAATTAATCAGCCTGATTTCCGCTTAGTTGGGATGATTATTAGCAAATATTCATTCCTTTTGATATCCAACTTGCTTTATACTACTCGCAACGGGGAGTCATCTCGGTAGTATTTAAATTGGCAAAATTTTGACTTTTTTAAAACTGCTCAAATAATTTTTTGGACCACGGGAACGTGATCTTTGTAAAAAACTGAATCTTTTCATATAAAAATTTTCACTGTATACAGATACTTTTTTGAGTCGACACTCTACCTATACATACCTACTCTATGGACATCATATAACGCAGAATTGGTAAGTACGAGCTATATCATTTGCTTGATCTTCCCGTTGAGCTTTGTTTAGCAATTATCTTAGTAACAAATTGGATGTTTTTATTGATTTATTGATTTTGAATTTAACCAAAGTGGAGGGCATAGAAGTATCTGTATACAGTGAAAATTTTTAGATGAAAAGATTCAGTTTTTTCGGAGATTACGTTCCTGTGGTGGAATATTTGAGCAATCTTTAAAAAGCTAAATTTTTGCAAATTTAAATACTACCGACATGACGCCCCTTTACAAGTAGCATGAAACAAGTTGGATATCAAAAGGAATGAATATTCGCTAACAAGCATCTTAACTAAGCGGAAATTAGGATGCTGATCAAGGGAATTTCATGAAATGAATTATAATGCAAGTCTTCATGAAAAAGTCAAGATCCTATTGTGCTTTCTTGGCTGAAATTTCATGCTCTTAATTCAATTTTCATCGGCATGAATTTATTATTCACTAAATTTGTGTTTTACTTCTTGAATCTGAATGGTTATGTGGACCCACTTACATCTTTCAAAGTTAATTGAAATAATTGTCTTTGATTGTTGTTTTGCTCTACCAGTGGGAGGTTGCTATTATGATATGATTACGCTTAAGAAGATTCTCTTGAGGTTGAGAATGAAAGCAATAGCAGGTCATCGAGTTGCCAAATTAACAAACATTAAATTTAACTAACTTTACCTCTGCAAAGCTGTAATGACACGGATGATCTGTAGAATAATATCATTTCCTTTTGCATAATACTATCATGATCAGTCAATTCCGTTGTAATTTCTTCAAAACTCCATAAATGTGCATATCTCACATTTGGAAACAATTCCAACTGTATCCCCCTCGAGTTCATTTAATAAAATCGAAACTGTACACACATTGGGGATTTAATAAATGCTGAGTTGCTACTCTACCTAATATACCTGCTCCATAGTGGAGGGTCCTTTTTTATTCATCTTTTTCTGAACAGGAATTGTGAAGGGAGACTCAGTGAGCCTCTCACATCGACGCACAACGAAGTCATATATTTCACCCAGTTGTTCGAGGCGTCGCTAGTCTCAACTAGTTTGATAATTATTTTTTGGCTGATATTCCTTTCCCTCATGTCAATGTTGTGAATGCTGTCATATCCTTTATCTCTCACACAAAAACCATATTCCTCTCGATCATGCATTCACTCTGCATGATTATGTCTGGCTTAACCCAGGTGGAAAGTTCGTCCTGATAGTGAATTTTCGTCAGAAATTGTTGATTCAATTCATCTTACATATTTTATATTTTCAACCAATTTTTGGAAAAATTTGTGGCACTAAGTCTCAAATTTTGCTAATTTTTGGATATACATTTACTACACCATAGAAAACACCAAATCTGAAACATTAACTTCCAATTTTGAATATAACGGGATCTAGAGCTATTTTTACAAAATTATTTTATTTTCAAATTTTTGAAATTCTCAAAATTTGAATTTTTAAGCCTCTGTAACTTTCTTCTGTATATTCGTTACTCAACCAAACTTTGCATGCATCATAAGTTTGGTATAAAGGAATTCCTGTATGAACCTCAATGGGTAACTGGTATGTAGAACGGAGCTACATGGCTTCAAAGATGGTGAAAAAATAGGGTCCGCGAAAAAACACAAAAAATTTAAACTAATCTCACAACTTTCTTTATTCTTGCTACCCTTAATAACTATGATAATTGTGTTGCAGTATATCAGTGTGGTTCACATTTGTGATCTTAAGCGGTAACCAGAATACAGAGAGTTACACCAGGCATTCAAAAATCGTGTTTATTCAAAAAATGCCGAAAATGGCTGTTTTCAAGCTGGGCTTGCTTTTTTCCTTATGCCAGCTTTGACTCCAAATTGATGCTGAAACTCAAAAACATGCTCAATTACTTGTAGAAGAAATTTGATCAGGTTGCCGATAGTTGAAGTGGTATAAATTGACCAATTTTGATTTTGCACATTTTTCGATATATGATGTCCATATAACATAAGTAGTATCAAGAAGAAGCATTTATAGTACAATAGTATTTGGAAGCGTTAAGTTGATGTGAGATATATTCTAATGGTTGAGATATTATTCGCAACGAACCGGAGAAGAGCCGTAATGCATTTGTAAAAACAGTCTTTCAAAGTTGATGTTGAAAAATATTGTGTAGAAAAGATATGCAAGACAATTCGATTGTGATGGAAAGTGATTTTGTTGTATGAAATATGTAGAATGTCTTTCAATAACAGATGACCATGATCATCAGTTAGCATCGAAAGATCCTTCTTACAGGAAATGCATTTTTGATAACACCAATCAATAGATAAACCTAAATTTGAAAACAATAGGTCTATTGATATTTTAGTATCATGATATTGTGAAAATATTGATCATGAGACGCCACTCAATTCCGCTCTGAGGTCTTTCAATAGCATTCTAAATCGATCACGCAATAATCACATTAATGTGGTTATAGGTAACCCAAACACATGGTCCTGATGGACAAGAATATAATTAAATTGTTACTTGGACAAGAATGAAATGTACTCGCATGCCTTTTTATTACCAAATATATGAAAAAGCATTACACTTTGCATTACCGCTGAATGAATACAAGTGTTGTATATATCAAGCTTGTTAATCCATATACAATGCAGAGGTGCAACGCTAGATAATACAAACAATCCTGCAATGATTTGTCTTCTTACTTAAATTTGATTAATGAATTGAGCCACGAAATTCATGTATATCAGGCCAAAGCCTTTAGTACAATCTCAACGGGTGCTACCTTTGGACAGAAACAAATCTCAGATACAAACGTAGATATACATTAAATTTGAATAATTGCAACCAATACTTGGGAAGTATAGAGACATACTTACATAGAATTGCTAGCACCCGTTGAGATTGGACGAAAGGTCCCGCGCCAACATACATGTATCTTCATGAATTATCAAATATCTTTTCATTAATAAAAAATATAATTTCTCACTTGCAATAATATTCAATTAACACAGTACTGCCAACAGTGATATGACAACAGTGTTTCTAATATCGTGATTGTAAATTTTGTTCGATAGGCTTATCCATCATTTTAATATTCGGCAGAGTTTCGATATACTTAATCAGTAAATAAGAGAGTCTAAGCATATAGGTCTAAGTCTTACAGATAAAAAAATCAAGAGGAACCAAAATTGCTATTATTGAATGTAAAAAATCATGCATGTGTAAACCATAAATTAGACTACAGAAATTAGACTCCTGTAGTGATCACTTCTCCTATCTTGGCGACGAAATAGAGGCAGGTGGTGGAGTAGATGCTGCTGTCAATAGAAGAATTCGATGCGGCTGGGCAATCTTCAAGGCGTTGATGCCGTTCCTCACCTCACGTGCTCCGTCCCTCCACATGAAAGGAAGAGTATATGATGCCTGTGTCCGAAAGGGTATGATATACGGAAGTGAGACATGGGTTCTGAAAGTGGACAGTTAACAACGTCTGGAGAGGGTGGAAATGCGCATGGTGAGGTGGATGTGTGGCACGAAGCTAAGTGACAGAAAGCGAAGTGACGACTTGAGGGATATGCTTAACATCGAAGCAATATCCGATGTCATGGAACGAAATCGACTCAGATGGCTTGGCCACGTGATGTGAAAAGAGCACGAAGACTACGTCCGCCAAGTGTTGGAAATTAGAGGCAAGAAGGAGAAAAGGTCGACCTCGGAAGACATTGAGTGACTCTGTTTCCGCTGATCTGAAGCGGAATGTTCTCAAACCGGATGACGCCAACGATCGTCAACGCTGGCGCTCTGAGATCGGAAGAATCGTCCAACCCTACGAAGTCAGAGAAAACGGACGTTAAACGTATAAGTATAACTAAGTGATGATCACCTTTTCCACTGTATAGGGAAGTCAGCTTTCCAAAACACTGAAATTCGATGTTGCATCCTATGAGAACTTGTGAACATTCATGTTCAAAAATAAGAAAATATAGATCAAAATGAAAAATTGTGTTATTTTGAAGCTGGAAAGGCATAGAATATTATAGAATGACGGATCTGTCACACACACACACACACACACACTTGAGTACGAAGGAACAGTGGGTTGTCACTTACCTCTTTCTCTTTCATTGTCTTAGAAGTTGTATCAGAATAAGTGAATGATATTCTGCGTCTGTAAGATGATGATAAAGATAAAATTAGAATTGATGTTCACTGTGTAAACGAAACGTTTTACCTTCGGCTATTTTCATGAATTGACAAAATCTCCAGTAAGACAGGTCTCCAATTACTCCAGCCTTGAAAGTCATTGAATTCTCCAATATATGACAACAACATTTCCATCATCCCTACTTCGTCCCGATACATCTGCAAAAATCTCATGATTGTGAAAGTGATCTGAATATGAAATATCTATTGTCTATGATAAACATGAAGATTATTGAAGTCTTCCACAATGGATACAGTCATAATGCCGCTTGCTAACCCAATTCATGCTTGTTATGGTCGTTTGAAAACTAAACCGTAAGACCTACGCTTTCGAGACTTTTAATTTTAACGTATTTGTTTATGAGTTGAAAAAGTCCATTTTATTTTAATGTTGAAAAAATGAAGGAAAGAGCAAATTTACCGATCGAAAATGTTCAATTTTTAATAACGATGCATTTCGATGTCCTTCGGACAAACGTGTTCACGATAAAAGGCAAACAGGATATGAAATTCAAAATCACTGAAAAGTCGGAAATGTATGAGAATTGAGATATAGAGTTTAAGGAAATGTGAAGACAACATAGCACAATAAGGCAAAAAGTTTCATGAGTAGATCTCTACATATTACAGTAAGATGGAAACAGTAAGATGGAAAACTGACTCAAATGTATTGAAAAATGTACTTGTTTATATATCTTCGTATGAACAAATACAGGATGATAGTCAATTAATGGTTAAAAATGAATATCAGCATACAACAACCAGGAACGGAATGTCTCGTCTACTGAGAACATGTCACCATGAAGTCCGAACCACTCGCAATGTAGGACTTGGACTGCCGTCTGTTCTTGACCGCACATGCATGTGTTGGATTGTGCAAGCCCGATCCGGAACATGAAGGCACGACATCTTCCATGTCCAGAGCGCAGACGATTCAGCTGCACCCATTTAGCTCTCTTCAGATTGAAACCAGGAGGTCCACATGTTAGTTTTGCAATGAAGTGTCGAAGTTGACATGTCTCCTGAAGCCACCTCTCTGTCCACTGTTGGTGAGACCATTCCCTTACTGACGTGTTGATCGGGTTCCGGGACAACTGGGCCCGGTAAAACTGGGCCCAAAAAAAAGTACAAAATGACTCTCCTTTTTTGACATGAATGTGTTGCACAGACTCTGCTGTACACATAAATGCCCATTTTCGATACTACAATGTCCTTGTCTATAAAATAAACTCATTTTTATGACAAAAATCGCATATTTTTGTGTACTTTTACAAAGGGCCCAAGTGCTTCAAAGGAATAAACTTTTTTCTACATATAAACATGCCATGATAAAGGAAATACATTGCAGTTATCAAGTTAGTACCTTTTTTAGAAGATTTCGACCTACTTACTTTCTAAAAAATTTTTTTTCAATTTTTAAGACTGAAACTGGACCCAGTCACAAGTGCTCCGGAACCATTCAACTTATCGGTCGAACTTTAACATCAAAAAATTCTTTATAGGTCACATAATGAGTAATTGTTCATGTCATTCCAATCAGAGCATGTTTTCCTACAATTTTCAACCAGTTGTCCCTACCCCGTACATACATGTGGATGCAACAAATATAGCCAGAAGTCACTAATCTTACAACTAAAATATCACCAAAAGCTTTGCAACAAAAATTTTTGCTACAAATTTAAGACAGGAGCCGCTCCAGTTGATAACAGGCGCTGACACGACGGTCACAACAAAAGGAAATAAACCAATTCAGCTATAGGCAGAAAGTAGAAGTTCTCATCAAAAGAAAAGTAATATTTACGAATCGAAAGAGAGACAACGAATGATTCAGCGGGGTGGAAATCTCAACTTGCAAAGATGCAAGTCCTGTAAATAGAACCTTCAGCATAATATCTGTGAGTATGGTATTCTCTTTCCTTTTACTCCTGCTCCTCACGCAGCTGTCTTGCTTGGTTTTCCACTAATACATATTTCCATTGATATTTCCCATTAATTCTCGGTATCTCGGAATGAATCAAGCTTGAGGGTATAGGTCCCACCGAAATTTCCCGACACGTGCAGGAACTGAGGTCGGTCAGCTGCGACTGCATGAGCATCAAATTTTAAAATCTTTCAAAAAATTGCAGGAATAATTGGTTGCCGAATTAGTCCTGTGATCACACTATTTCTGCACCAGACTAATGTTTGAAGTCGAAAACTTGTGTGGCAATGAATCTAATTTGAGCTCAACAAAATGTGCTTTCTTGTAATATTATCAACTCCGGCTCGATAGCTCTACATCGTATTAATGGCTTCCATTCCTTTGTGTCTTTCTTTTTCTCCGATGACTCCTTTTATCTATTTGTGTTCTGAAGCATCGAATTATTTGTCATAAAGTTATTTACCTTTTCTGTTGGAACTGTTTTAAACATTTTCTAATGGTCATCTGCCGGCCTCTTTCTCTTCTTGTTCTTTCAAACAAACCTTGGAATGCTGCTTAGTCAATTTTTTACGAAGACTGGTGATTGGCAACGTGAGGCAGAGCCAATTGCTGACAGTTAGGTTAACCCTCACACACTATGATGTTCCTAAAAAGATGCCTCGAGATTCGGACATTTTATTTTTGTAGGCTTTGTATCATTTAAGCGAAAATTCCATAGCAGTCTATTTTCAAGCGCCAGCTATGAACTTTTCAGCCTATCTGGTATTAAATGGGTTCAATTAATTTCTGCATCGATTTCTTTAGAATGCATTTTCAAATTTGCTTATTCGAAGGTTTGAAAGATGAGAGTGCATTCATATTACTCATCGCTTGATTTGATCTTCAAAACCAACATCTGTTCAAGGATACTTTGAATAACTCAATGGCACTGTAAGTGTCTTGATTAAGCCAGTCTAAACATTATTTTTCTGCATCCATCATGGCCGTTGCATCGTTAGCTGAATATCAAAAATTAGTAGATCTTAAGGGAAGTGGAGGAGTCAAGCACTTCAAATGACTCCAGTTGCGCTCAGAATTTAAGGTATAGAGCGACAGCACAAAATGAATTTCAATGCATGTATCATACAACAATAGTCACATTGATTTACATTTTATTTGTTTTGTCTATACATTAATTGAAAAATAATTTCAAATCAGGTCGGTTATTGTTCTTTTATGGGACTACCGGCAACCTCTAAAATAGCTTTGAAAGCTGAGTACGCGACTAAAACATCCACAAAGACTGAGTAGATACTAAGAACTACTGATGCAAATCCTCTTCTATTTTGATGTACCTGTTACAAGATGTACGACGCTGCGAATAATAGTTCGGCAGCCAGAACGAGTTTCTGCAGAGAAAGAGACCGAAAATGAGACTTTCACAGAATGATGTACACCATATGTCTACTACGAATCTGCACGTCTATCGAGTTCTAGTGAGTTCCTCTTCTTGTCAGACAGGATCAAAGAAAGCCACATGTTAATCTAATGGGACGCAGATTGAGGTTTTTGGTCAAAATAAATTTTCTTTTTCTTCTCTTATCAACTGAAAAGTATCAAGTCTTGAGTCATGATTTTTGACACGTAATGTCTCCAGGTCATTTCCTGTGATGTGCATATACTATTATCATGCATCTAATCGGCAATGTGTATGAGAATGTGGTTGAATGTGGATGAAGTAGCTCAAAATATTTGTGTTTGCCGACATTAAGAGGCTTGTCAAATCTAAATGTGTTTAGCTTTATAGACAGGGGTGCATGAATATGAAAGGAAATGACCAGAAGACATTCCATGTCAAAAATTGTAACTCTGGGCTTAGTACTTTTCGTTTACTCAGAGAAAACATAGAGAATTTCATTTTAGCCAAAAACTGCAATCTGCGCATCATTGGATTTACATGTGTTTTTTTTTTATCCTGTCTGACAAGAAGAGGAACTCACTAGAACTCGGCAGGCGCACCGATTCGTAGTAGGCATATGGTGTACATAATTCTGTAATAGTCTCATTTTCGGTCTCGTTCCCTGCGGAAACTCGTTCTGGATGCCGGACCATAATATTAAGCTTTGGTAAAATGATAATATAATGAGCAACGTGCTAATTGACTGTCATTACTTTGTCTTTTCCATCCTGCAGAGCAGTATTTATTCATTAGGCAACATAGGTTCATATATATTTAAGAATTTTCGCAGGACCTAGTCCATTTTTTCGCAGCGATTTCATTTCCTCGAAATTCAAATTCATTCGAAAATTCATTCGCAGCTGGTATCGATGTCCGCTACATTGATATCGAATCGCTACAGCATGATAGGGCTGTAATTTTCTTCCGTAAACTTCGTGCATTATTTTTTCTGCAAAGTGGATATATTTCAGATTTTGTATTTTAGTCAGTCAATGTTTGCACATGAATAAGAGTGGACGAAATGCATTGTGCAAGAATTAGTTTTTAATTCTATCAAAATGAATTTAGTGGCCTTATTTATTTATAAACTTATTGCTGTTTTAATTACTTGCTGAGATTTCGAAATTTACTTTTGCGCCGATATTTTTATCACCCCATATAGGTCTACTTCTTATTTCTCGTGTTTCCATAATAACATATTCATTCATTTAAATAGATCTTCAAAAACTTTGCTCTAAATTCACGCAGCATAATTGGAGTGGTTTGTTTAAGCATCTTATTATAGGCCTATTCGATTACCGTCAAATGCTTAAAATGGCGTTGGAGCAGCGTAGAAACAAATAATTCATTAATTAGGCATACACGCAAAAATACGCACGCACGATGAAATTAGAAGTGAAATAACTAAATAAACGGATGTCAAAAGCGAGCTGTGGCTATCAGAACTGTAGCCGCTATTTGAACTTCATTTAGCGTCAGAATAAACCTGGCCAATATCACCGGGTAATTTCTGTCAGATTAGGAAATATAATCACAATGATATAATGAATGTATGATGCCAATTCACGTCACACCTACAAAAACTGATTCGAGCTTGAGTTGTGAACATAATGACAATGCATCCACATATTGAAGGCACATCAAATTTTCCAGCAGATGGGGTAAAACATTGTCATGAAACTGATCAGTGGCTTCTGAGCTTCTACTATAACAGAAAACCATAGACCACTTGAGGGATTTCTCGCACGCAACCCATCAACTATTCATCGAGTCAGCAAGCTCAGACATTTGGGTCGTATCCATCTCTGAAAAATATTTGGCGATCGTGTCACAATCTCACTATCTTTCACTGACATCTGTACACAACACAGTAAAAACTCAATTTAATACTATATTTACCATTGACAATTTCATTCTCTACATCACCAACAAGAGTTCAGTATCACCATCTCAGTCGGTGTATAGCCACTGCCGTTCCGTAATGTTATTCGATTTATTATTCAAACTTCCATTTTGATATAACTTTTTCCTACCTCCTTAATCAATGAACATTTTGTACTAATCGGTTGGAAAAATGGTCTTCATCGTTAGCCGATGATTAATTTAATTCAGCGTGTGGTCTACGTGTGAAATTCTGAAAAGTGCAATCCATGTCGAACATGCGCACAAGTTAGGAGAGTAGGCGAAAGCAATACGTGCACCAAATCCAATGGTTTCGATGGCAATTCTTGACAGCTAAGTGATGGGCAACATGCACGATGATCAAGAAAAGACGAGGAGTATGTGGCCAAAAAGAACATTTTTAAAAAATGTGTATTTTAATAGAGTGAATTGGTTGAGTGCTAACCTCCGGTAGATCATAAAGAAAAATAATAATACTATAGGCCTAGCTAAAAGCTGAAAGAAAAAAAATATAACTTACTACTGCGTTTTAAACAAAATTATAAACATAACAACTTACTTATGACATTAGCGTCTAAAAAGGAGTGACTATAGACATGACACTTGTGAGTCTGCTTATATACTTCAAAGTTTGTAACTCATCTAAATCACAATCTGCTATCAGTCAAACACAAATACAAACAGACCTGTCATTTCTAATGCGGATAACTGGTCAACCACGTCCACGTGTGGTGTTACGCAAATGCTTCAATCGAAGTGAGAAGATGAAGCTGATAATGAAAAGTAAAGAATTTGATCCTTCCAAAGGACCGATCTGGCTTTCCCACAGGTTACATGAAGTGCAACTGAAACAGATAATTGATATATGGTGTGATAAAGTTAATGAGGACAAAAGCAGAGATCAACCCAAAATGAAGGGGAGCTTGCGTTTTGCTGTAACTTCACTCGACTAGAGTCAAGCGAGAGTCTATTAATCTTGATCATCCGCCAAACATCAACAGGTTTATGAAATGTTTGATTCTTCATAACAGGTTTAATTGTGATTTTTTTTAAAACTTGACTTGACTAACACGTGATTTGAAAAGAAACTATATTTCGAAAAGAACAAAAGTTGATAATATGTTTCTAAATAATGTATTATAAATATATATCTCAATAAATATGACCAATGATCTTAGAGGAAGTAAAATTTGCATGAAAAGTGCGGCTGCACATTGAAAGCAAAGGTATCAAAGTGATAGCCGCGTTTGGTCATTGACAAAGGTTGGGAACCTCCTATATCTTGTCAATGTACCCTTGAGGGAAAGAAAGTCTTGAATTGAAGTCATAATGCAGTGTTGTGTTCAAACAATATGGAATAATTTGACCAAACATGACATTGATATTGATTATAAATAACATCGCGGAAATATTTTGAACGATCTACGAAATACCGACTAGTTATCAAACGCACGACATTTGGAACTTTGTATGCCTTGACTGCATTATTCCGATTAATGCAATTATTCTATATAAAAGACAAAATAACCTTTCCTATACTCTTCCATATTTTTCTGCTTAATATTTTGATTTCCACTTCTGATATCAGATAGCAGACCTCTAATTGCACATAAATAGAATGAAAATCTAGACATTGACTTTTGCTTTTATTAGCAATTTCATATATTCGATTGCTTGTCGCTGTTAATGCGGGAACCCATAGAAATCGGGAACCTGCGAAGGCACGAATAGCATGAAATTAGTCGACTGTTTATATCCTTCGAATATAAAAAATGTTTCATTTAGAAAACGTGCTTTATGTGCACATGTTGCCAAAACACTTTTTAGAAATTTTTCTTCGCATTCGCCGTAGATTGGAGATATGCTAAACATCTAGGTATAAAAATAACCACAACATTTCTGGTCAAGAGATGTAGTAGCTATTGCAGCGGCTCATTCGCTACAATGTTCTTAGAAGTCTATTACCACAGGCACTCCAAATCAATAAATATAGCAAGGAACGTAGCAGAATGCATTGCGTTTGAGGCGTTGGAAGGATTTTCATCCACATAGTCAGACCTAATTTCCAACTTGACACTGAATTTAAAATGACCAAAGCTGTCATGCGATAGAGAACTTAATTGATAATAAGGATGTTTAGAGCTGTCATATGCAATAGACGTATACCTTCTTGAATAACAATGAATTATGTAATTTTGACCTTGATAAATTAACATAAAATCTGATGAAATTTATGTGCAAGTGAAGGTGAATTTCCATTCATTCACGCACTTATTTGGTCTTGAAATTTCAATTAGTGAATAGCACTTGACGCATTGAAGTATTTGTAGACTTATCAGAATCACTGAGCAATCTCATCTTAACATGGAGCTTCTACGTTATCCCTTATCCAATGCTGTTTTCGTTTGATGGATCTTCAGGACAATTTTGGAAGGGCTATGTTCATATAGTTACCCAGTAGGCCTACCTATAGATCGTTGTGATACAATGTTAACGCGAATGTGGCATAAATTTAGGTAAAAGTGAAAATTGAATGAAATTGCACAAATTGATGTTCGAATCCGAAAAAAATTATATCATCTGAAAGCTCAACACGAGCCTGATTCAATGGTGATAATTTTAATTTGCTGTATCGTGTAGCTTCGTCTGTAGGTATCGGTGAACGAATTGAGCAAACATTCATACTTATACGTCTGGTCCTTTCACATGGTACCAAGGTTATTGAAATTGAGCATCTTAATCAATGAAAAAATCTTGTGAGATTTTTTTTGCGACAATTTTTCGACAATGCTTATTAGTATTTTATCTTTTTGTACATTCAGTCAAACCTAAAAACCGTGTATCATGATGAAGCTGACTGATAGCTCATGCTGTCTGTCAACTTGCATCAAAATATTGTCGTCTTCATGTTGAAATACTACATTTAGGAAAACGCTCAATTTTCTTCGAGGCCTGCTGACTAGTCCAGCAGCCAGAACGAGTTTCTGCAGGGAACGAGGCCGAAAGTGAGACTTTCACTGAATGATGTGCACCCTATGCCTACTACAAATCGGCACGTCTGCCGAGTTCTAGTGAGTTCCCCTTCTTGTCAGGCAGGATCAAAGAAAAACATGCAAATCCAATGGGACGCAGATTGTAGTTTTTGGCTTAAATGAAATTTTGTATGTTTTCTCTGATTAAACGGAAGGTACTTAACCCAGAGATATAATTTTTGGCATGGAATTTCTTCACGTCATTTCCTTTCATTTTCATACACCCTTGTCTATATAGCTAAACCCATTTAGATTTGGCGAGCCTCTTAATGTCAGCAAACACAAACATTTTGAGCTACTGTATCCACATTCAACCATATTCTCACATGCAATGCCGATTAGATGCATGATAAAAGCACATACACATTATAGGAAATGACCTGAAGACATTCCATGCCAAAAATTATAACTCTGGTTTAAGTACTTTTCGTTTAATCAGAGAAAACATAAAAAAATCATTTTAGCCAAAACTGCAATCTGCGTCCCATTGGATTTGCATGTGTTTTTCTTTGATCCTGTCTGACAAGAAGAGGAACTCAATAGAACTCGATAGACGTGCCGATTTGTAGTAGGCATAGGGTGCACATCATTCTGTGAAAGTCTCACTTTCGGCCTCGGTCCCTGCAGAAACTCGTCCTGACTGCCGGACTATGACCACAGCTGACCACACATGAAAGTGAAATATATGACAAAATAATCTATGAAACGTAAGATTTCATATGGTATATCGTTTATCGAAATTGATCCAGGACTTCAACACGAATTTGAAAATGAATTCTCTTTTTTGCGCAAGTATTTTTGAAACGGTCTGTATGTCGTCAGCGTGGAGAAGGTTCTGTAAAAGTTCATCATCGATATTTGTACCGTGAGGTATGTCGGTTTCTCTTAGCACGGTTTCTAGGTCTGATATAGCGTCGCCTTGTTTGACTGGGACGGTTGCTGCTTCATCGATGAGTAGGCCTGCAGTTAATTGATGAGGATAGCGGAACATAATTTTCTTTAGGCAGCACATTGTGCAGGAAAATATATGTAAGTAAGCCAAGCTACTTTATTCAACCGATTAATTATTACAGGCCTGTGGCAGGTCCTCTATTTCCTCTATTTTTTGTCCCTCTCCTCTTAAATGCTCTATTTTAGAAAATTTCCTCTAAAAATGGATTAATGTTGATAATGATGTATCGTTGTTGAAGACATCAGTAGGGAAAATATACAAGTATACGTCGAACAGATTTCGAATGTTTTTTGGTCCCTATACATTGATTTAATGTTACCTAATATATATATAGGCCTAATTTACAGGTGGAGTTTACATTAATGATGCTCAGGTCAGTGTATTCATTCTTGTTCAGCGCTTGTTTTTCTCAGGACTCGTCATCAAGTGATCCGATCGGGGAAATGAAGAAGGCAATATTCATTAAAGACTGATTCACAAATCCAATCAGACCTATCCTTTCCTGTGTTCAGACTGTACGAAACTTGTCGATCCGTCATTGACTTAAAAGCGTTGAAACGTTGCTTCAGACGTTCACTCGTATGTGATTCGTTCGATTCGAATTCTCGTCTGCTTCTTGAATGACGATTTTTTGTGAGAAAAATGTTAAACCATCTCCTGTTAAAATGGTCTTGTTATTCTGTTGAGAGTGCGTTGTTTCCGGATAGCCACATATTGCGGGATTTTCAGATGCAACGGGAAAAAGTTTCGTATTGCATTTCACATGGCTTAGGATCATACCTTCATGACCAATCTTCTTATCCAAGACATAAAGAAGGGCGATAGTTTTTGTTGTTTAGGTGTTGATGAAACTACAAATGGAGCCACTGATAAGCAATTTGACATTCATATCCGCTACTTTTCCGAAACTACTCAACGAGTCAGAACGCATTTCTTGGATAGTACATTGTTTGGCCACGCTGAGTCTACAAAGTTGCTGAAGGCGATTACAGCAGCAATTACAAGCAATAAATTGCCAGCATCTCATTTCCTTATGTTATCCAGTGACGGACCAAATGTGAACCGTTCTTTGCGGAAGAAACTTGACCAATGGAGTGTAGATCATGATTGTGAAAAATTGATCGACATAGGATCTTGCACGTTACACACAGCTTAGGATCATACCTTCATGACCAATCTTCTTATCCAAGACATAAAGAAGGGCGATAGTTTTGTTGTTTAGGTATTGATGAAACTACAAATGGAGCCACTGATAAGCAATTTGACATTCATATCCGCTACTTTTCCGAAACTACTCAACGAGTCAGAACGCATTTCTTGGATAGTACATTGTTTGGCCACGCTGAGGCTACAAAGTTGCTGAAGGCGATTACAGCAGCAATTACAAGTAATAAATTGCCAGCATCCCATTTCCTTATGTTATCCAGTGACGGACCAAATGTGAACGATATGGATCGAATAATGGAGAGAGAAATGTCCGTGGCAAATAATTTGATGAAAGAAGCTAGTGCAAAAATCAAAACAGAAATCCAAAATAAGAATGTCGAGAATATTGGAATAGCACAAGCTATGATGGAAAGTGCTCAAACGAAGCTGGATGAGCTACAAAAAATGCAAAATAGACAGAACGCAAATAAGCGAAAGTTCACGGAGAATCTGTCTCATTCAAGATCTAGACCATTGCCTAAGCAAAGTAAAAGTGCAGATGGTAAGTCGACTGATTTTAGACTAAACTACGTTGTTAAAAGTCAAATGATCACTTTCAGATTTCTCTCGATCTACATTCAAAAACAATTGATGTAAAGTTTCTTGAGAAAAAGGCTATTATTCCAAAGGTACGTCTACGAGTATATTGCATCATGAAGTCTACATCCTCTACACAAATCTTTCTTCTTCAGATTTTGATGCCACAGAATTCTCAAATGCTGGAGTTGATACATAGTGCCGTTGAACAATTTGTATAACAAGCATCATGTTACACAAACTTGTTAATTTGTTTCAATAAATAGATAGTTTAAAATGTTCTTTATTCAATCCATATGTAAATCACACACCAACAGAATATACAGAACATATCAGAACCAACAGAGCTCCTTGACGGGAACAGAAAAAGATACATAGGATGTATTTACAACGGAAAAATGTGTGTTCAGTTGAATGGTTCTAGCGGGGTGAGGGACAAACGGTATATAGGGAACTAGTTCTAGAGACAATTCATTGAGTTGAAAAACCGTTTTTTGCCGTGCAATTTTCCAAACACACTTGCACATACCACAAATAAGTTAGAATTTTGCAAAAGAATCATTTTTCACTTCCTCTATTTTTAGCATCAAAATTCCTCTATTTTTTGTAAGTAAGCGCCACAGGCCTGTTATTAACTTATTCTACAATTACAAGTGAATGAACGCAAGGAAGAAAGGACAATCAAAAATCTTGACTAGCAACCCAGAGCGAAAATCTTTCGAAATTACCGATGACAAGCGATTGGCAAGGATCTGGAAATTTTCATCTTTAAATCAAGAAAAAAATTGAGCAAGCGACACGGTATTCAGACATCTGCATGTGTGCATCAGGATAAACTCAATTCGGCGTCGGCAAGCCAAGGTGAAGATTCATCCATCGAAAATTTGTCAAAGAGTGTACTGATTGAACACTTGAAACAAGTACAGGAAAATATACAACATACAACTCTTTTTATGCTGTATACTATGAAAAGAGATATTACGTTGGAGGAGTCGATCACACAAAATGCAATGTTAATACACGCTTAGTCAAATTTTTCGTCCACGATCGCAACGTGTTCAAATGGCCCAAAAGAAGAGACATAGACAAGATTCACATCTCCAGATTCATCTTCGGACCGATTGAAATTGAAGGACATGATCCTTTCACAATAAATTGCGGTACCTTCGACAAAATATATAGGAAAATAATGTTCTATCTACCCTGACGGATTACCCACCGATGAAGTGATTGTTTGCTAGCCCTAATAATTTCGTTGGTTTCAATACCCAAAATGTAAAAACCCCTTCAAGTTCTACACATTTTTTTCTACATCAATTTGATCAATTTAATTCCACTTATGCAAAAGCACTTGAGAATTTGGACAATCACTTTTTGAATGCAATTGAATTTACAATCGCATTTCTTGTAATTTTACTGTTTTCTTGGTAATTTCACTTAATAAAGTAAATTATAATACAAGTGACATTACTTCAGATAGTTAGTTTTTGATGAAAAAAATAGCAGTTTCCTTTAGGTAGGCTTTGTATTCTGTTAAGACCTGTAGCTTCTGTTCGCATACTACAAATCGGCCTACATGTAGATTTCATGTAGGCCTGCATGTGTATTGTATCATTCATGTGATACAATCATGATAATAAATTGTTCTTGCGTAGTAGACTTAGAGACAAGTTAAATATGAGCGGTTGATGTTATCATCAACATACATTGTAGCATGCGATAACAACTTTCCGACTAAGCAGTTTTTTGTTTCAAACTTTGCGCATGTAGGCCTACCTGTAATCGGTAGTCAATGTTTCTACTTCAAAATCAATCAATTGGAGCAAAATTTCGCAAGTGTAAACTTAGCTAATTGGTATACCTTCTCTAGTTGCTGTTCTGAGATAGCGATCACCTGCCAAAATTACCCCGGCTCCCGGGGCAACTTGGCCGGTAAGGTACATGTGGGCATTTCCACGAGAGAAATCAAAAAATTTCAAAATTTCAAGTTCCAATTTTCGCATGAGCACTAGTATATTCCTCATACACATATTATGAAATTTCAAATTCTATTTGTCTGATGAACTTGCTGATAAGTTATTCGACACAGTAACTAATTTAAAATCATGCAAAGAAATCTTGAAAAATGCATGATTTTTATTACACAGGCTTGAGACTGATAAGTTTCGACATAAATACTTTGTTGAGTCCTCACGGCTAATAACTTCAATATTGAGGTACTTCAAATCCAGTAAATTTGCATTTACTGCATTATGCATCTAGGCCTATTTCATAGTCTGTCAAAAAGTGATTCCGTCACGAAAAAATACTAATTATGCATCTCACAAGACTAGATTTAAATATTTTTCTTTGAAAATCTAGATTCTCTGGATTCGCTCGATAGGAAATAAACAAGATTAGGCTAAGATTTTTCTCGGGCATGTATAAAGTAGTAATGGAAAAATGATTCCTTCACGTGACGGAATTGCTGGAAAAATAGAGGAGACTCCGAGTTCACCTTGCAAACATTAGGAGTATGAGGGGAAACTAAGAGAGTTCTACACGTGAGCATGTGCGGTAGCGGATAATTTCCATGTGTTTCTGTAGTACATGTAATTGCATTTCACAGGGAGCCAGTAAGAGTATAAGGCCTATACGACATGATTGTGTTGATGGCAATCAAACTCAAGAAATATTAGTTCTAGTAGCAGTGACTACTATCTATTAGCTACGTTTATGTTAAATGGACAACCAAGAAGCGTATCTCTGCTCAAGAGAACATGAAACGGGACTTAACATGACTTTTTGAAAACGTCATTGGTGACAAAATACGTTCTGAATGATTGCTTAATGCTTGACCATAAATTTAGCGGCAATGTTCCCTTTTTCTCCTTCAAACTCATCTATACATTAACAAAAGCTCTCATTTGATGACTTCATCAGCCAATGATTTAACGGTGTCGATCCTCCAGACTTCTCCAAGAAAAAAGGTGCTTCTAAGTCTCCTGATCTAGATTCATTAGTTAGCGTACGGAAATCTCTTTTTTTGCAGGATAGAATAATTTTTCAAACATGCCATGGACTGCCGCGGAGCATCAACAGAGAGGATGTGACAGAGTTCGGACAGACTTAGATTTGCATAACACTTATTAAGAGAGAGAAAGGTCTAGAAAAGCTAAACGATGGAGCACTATGTCTGAAAACGGGAAAAATAAACTTAAAAGGAGACATAATGAAGCACAGAAACGGTATCACGAGAAACAACAAAACAAAGGAAATAGTAACAACACACATTCCTATACTCCTCAGTCCATAGATAAAGCCGTAAAACGTGCCATGAATACACTTCCAGATTCACCTAATAAGCGCAGACCATTTTGGTAGTTTTGACAGTAAGGGAAGGATTCCAGATCAAGGAGGCACCGAATGCACTAGGATCAACTTCCGTTCAGAGGCTAGAAAACAGTGTTAAGGGTCAAGTTATTGACCTTTACAAGAGATAACATAGGCCCCTATCTCGTGATGACATATTTCTACATTGCTCCATCTAGGGATGATGCTGACTGTATTTCTGAGGCAAGCGCATGGAAACTGCCAAAGCCTGTCAACAGTGAAAAAGGGAGAAAGTTCGATTTCCAATTTATTATCTCCGCAATTCGTAGAGGACTACGATATTTTGACATGATTTAACATTTTGAATACATTATTTTTTCAAACTTGACGATGCAACGGTAGCGGTAGGCGTACCTAATATTGCACGCAATTTGTTGTTGAGAATCGGATAAAATACATATCTGGATGCCACTACTAGCAGTGATTTTTTATTCTGTAGATGGGTCTAGTAGGCCTTCTTGTACAGGATGCAAATAAGTCTAAGAATGTTGACTTCCGTGGAGGCTCAGGCTGTAAACATGACATGTTTTCATAGTTGGATGAAATACATTGAAAATTCTGAATGGCATGGAAGAAATCATTTGAATTTGTAGGAGCAAATCGGCGAGTGATTCCATCACGATGACATCTTTGACTAACACAGACCATACTAAGAGAATAAACAACATCTGAACTAAATATTCATCCATCCGTATATACATGCCCAACCATGAAACATACTGAGAGCATATGCGAATTGGACCTCTGGATTCGCAGACTTTTGCCTCGGTTCACGTAAATTAAAAATTGAAAAATTCTCTGCGTGATTCCGTCACGAAGAATTCATGATTTTGAAACATGCCTCTAAAAAAATCTAAATCCTTTTTTGACATCTGAATACCACAGTAGAATTCTTCAGTCATGCTCTGAGGAAAATAGGACCATAATTTAAACGAATGATCAATGTTTTGCCGAAAAAATTAAAAATGATCCAAAAATAGGTGTTCAAAAGTGATTCCGTCACGCGTGGCAATGCCCATGTTTAAAATTTCATCGTGTCAGATAAGTTTTTCATGGATAACTGCAAGAGTTGTTGTATAAAGACACAATACGTAGTAGTTGTTGAAACTATGATTGATTGTTAAAATTAGACCTTAATGTATGCGTTGCATTCAATTCTAAAAAAAACGGTCAAATTGCCCCGCTCTCCCCTATCGAGCTGAAATCGTCTAGTGCACCTTCTTAAAACTGATGAGTGAAAAGTATCACCAGTAATTTTGCCCTACCTATTTACTTGCTGACTATGAGGATTCAGAAACATCTTTGCTGGAACAAACTTCTTATTCAACCTGCGGCCTCAAAGCGGTGAAAGGGTGAAAACGGAATCGCAATAAGGCTTTGTCGTCTGAAGCTCATGCTTCCTTAACTTCTACCTTGTCGGAAAGGTTTATTATCAGCGGTTTGTGACCGTGCTCCGGCTAACTAGTAGGCTCTGAAATATTATTTTATTTTACTGTTCATAGAATTTATTTATGTCTGATTAATTGTTCATTCTTATTCTCCACGTTTGTTTATTTTAAATGTGTGGCAGGCTTCGGCCGTCCCAATTAACACCACCCCTGGTTTCCCAAATGTAAACAGTCATCAGATGTTTCATGTTGTTGAATCAGGATTTTGGGCATGGCACTTATTTGGCTCATTTGTGATCGAACTTCCTTCCACTCTTCTCTTTTGTACTTCCCATTTGTAGCAGGTTAAGGTGTGACATCCAACGTATTCACGGCATGCGGGCGTCAGGTAGTTCCAGGGTCCCTAGCCCACTGGTAATGCTTTGGTAGGCAGGCCCGGTCAACTGCTCGAAAAAAAGCGGTACAGTTCCACTGACACGGGCATGCGTGGGTAGCTCTACTGAGGGGTTCAGTTGAAACCCAGTTAGAAGTCCCTTTGAAAATTAGTAGCTTAAGTAATTATCGTGTATTTGTGTAAAAATTAAAATTCTTATGGACAGACATGGAGTTAGCACTTTGATTCTGGTAATGCACAAAAGAAGACAATATGAAGTTAATTCCGAAGAGAAGAGTACAAAGTTAAGATTGCCTTGGCACACTTAACCCCACATTTATCACAGAAGTAACACAGAGGAAAAATTTGCTTTTAATTTTAAGTGTGCGACACAAAGGAGCAGAATGTTGACTTCTGAGACGTTTCGGAACATAGTCCTGCAGACAGTGATATCCTTGATTGGCAATTGACAAAAAGAACTTTTTGCTTTGTGAAATACGCCTATCTTTAATTTCGTTTTTGTGACATGAGCATTTCCGAATGTTTCCGCTTCCGAAATAAGTTCTGTAGATCATACGATGAGGCTAATTATCGACTTACTGTAGCTGGTTTGAGAGTGCTGTTTATGCCAACAGAAACTAGGGATGCGGATTCTAGCCACGACCGAATTGACGGCGTGTAAACTTTCTGTACTTCAGCATTCGACCGAACACCTCATAGGCGACGAAGAATGCGAAGGTTGGTTGTGATCACTTTTCAAATATCTAATGATAGTACCTCTTTAGACGCTAGAGGTCAGAAGATGTACTACTATCAAATATTTGAATAAGTAATTAATATTTCAGACTTATCTACAAAGGTATCGTGCAATTTTCATGGAAGTCGTCGCACTTCCTATTGGTGAGAAATGACGACTTTGTGTCAAAGCGTCCGTGATTATGTATGGAATTGCCCTGAGACTAAATATCTGACGAACGCGCAAAAGAGAGCAGGTGCCAGCACTGAGCCCTGCGGTACGCCATCGTTCAAACGAATGGAATTTGAGATGTCTGACCCCACTCTTTCAGTTTGATCTTGCAAGAAGCTCTCAATCCAGAGAAGATAGCTGCTGGGAAATTGGTGATCTTTAAGCTTACGAATGAGCAGCCTGTGATCTACAGTGTCGCACGCTCGTGAGAGGTCAAAACTGAGTAGGGCAGATACAAAGAGCAGCTTATGGTCATTGATTTCGCTGATATCCTCAATCACGTCAGTTATAGCTGTTGGTGTATAATGTGAGGAGCGAAAAACATGTTGATGAGACCCGTCTGTTCTTGCAAACAGATTTGGAGTAGATTTCAAAATTACTTTCTCGAAGAGCTATATTGGTACGGAAGAAATCGTTATATATCGCAATTTGTGAACATCGGGAGGAGAAGATTTTGGCACAGGAATAATAAGTCCTTTCTTCCAGTATTGTAGTATGGCCTTTGATTGTTGAACTTTATATATTGGATATGACTTGTAGGGGCTCTGATAAGAAGATAGATGTTGATCTACCTGATAGGTAGATACATGTTGTCAGGACCAGCAGATTTCTTCAAAGATAATTTTGAAGAAATTGCAATTGTAGTGTACTCGTGAATTGATAGTGGAGGTGTCAACTCACCCCCTATCTGCTTTTGGGAGGCGTCCAGGGGGCCGTGAGGTGTATGGCGGGCCAATCTCGAGTTCCTCTCTCATGTTAGTTGCAGCAACTTTGGAATTTACATTTATGGAAGTGAAATTCAATAAGGAGAAATACTACTCTTTTGAATAACAAAAGGTTGATGCAGAAACATCATCTTCTAGTGGCGCTAAAGTCCCGCTCCAGTGGGTTCCATCACACGGATTGATCACCTCCGATGTCGTCTGTCGAATGCATCCTTCGTCGGGCCTTTCGCGCTTAGGTCTGGTCCTCGCGTATCCTATCGTTACATTGTTCCCTGAGCCGACCGCTTAGTCGTCCAGGTAGCTGCAACTGTATCACACGCTTTGCCACCGAGTCCTACGTACCTCACTCCACGTTCCCAATCACTCTCACCCGCTGATCCGTCATTTTTCCGCTGCTCCGCCCTGGAAGTTTTTCTACGATGTCTTTCAATGTAATTCTAAGCGACCACCGCAACATCCGCAGCTCTCCATCGTGCGCAAAACGTGCTCATGGGTAGCGGTGGTATCCCAGCATTCAATGTCTTAGAGTGCTACCGGTTTCTCTTTTGTCAGAGATATATTTTCGCTTTGATATTGATCGGTACTCTTCTGTCACATAAAACACCGGTACATTTTTGCCTTTTGATTTAAGGTGCTTTTGCACTCCCACACACATCAGGTAGCGATGCCTCATCTGCTGAGATTTTTGTGAAAAAATTCAATGATTTGATATCAACACAGCAAGTGTGGTCTAGTTTTTCTGGTAGAAATCAAAGCATTTTTTACATAGCAACTGGTAGGCCCATGGGTCCATCAGTCCCATCAAAAGGGCCCACCAGTTTCCAATTTTTCAAGTCACTGGTGCACCCATTTCCTTGCGATTATTGCATGATTCAACAAAAGAAAGTCATTGAAATAAAGAAAAGAATGAAATGTAAAAATCTGAATCATTATGCTATTCCATTTTCCTCCAAAAGTGCAAAAGTTAATCACTTAACGTCCTACAACGCGATGTCTTGTTTCTGCTAACATCATTGACCTCGGTTAATAATATAAAAACATACGGAACTAAGAAATTTGCGACACCTTTTAAGCCTTTCTTAATTGTTTATCATCTCTTTGAATCGGAGCGGACACTGGTTGCCTGCCGTGATAAGGCACTCACATCACGATGTACCGAAAGAAGAAGTTATCCCCATCAACTCTGCGGAGACATGGACCATGTGCCCAGTTCACCAATGAGAATAGAATCTCCTTCAATGTTTTCAGTTGACGAATATATCAGAAGACATACCGTACATGTATTTTCCTTCAATGGTACTCACCTGCTAACAGAATTTTATATTGTCCTACCCCTGTGTTCTATTTTGACTTAACTGTAGGTGGTAGTTAATCTGTTCAATGAAAGTGATTCACTCAAGGTCGACGGTTCAACACGTTATAGGGCAACTCCCACAGCGGCTCAAGACTCCAGTCTGCGATGTGATTTGCGAGTTAGCTGCGATGTGAGAAGCCTCGGCTCCGAAAACATCTGTCCGATTATATTGATATTCCGAATGTATAAGAAATTGTAGTGTGCCAGACTAAAAAACAAAATATAACTATCTGTGTAGCCTATGAGTCGTTCACATCCAGGGTTTAAAAGCACGCTTTTTGAAGTCCTACCAAACAAAAAACGTGGTTTTTAGGTTCTTTTTGGTGCATTGTTTTTCATTCCAACATTTCCATCGTTTATTTTCAAGTTAGCAACACAGCGGCCATCCATGAAGGACGTCCGCAGGCTGGTAGGGGGAGGGGGTTGGCAAGTGCAGACATTTGCGGACGTGTTCGAAGGGAGGGGGAAGGAAATTGCGGACGCGTCCGTAAAGGAGCACTTTTTTCAGAATATCGAATGAGTTTTCGTAATTACTTCTAGAACATTGGGCAAATTGAAGAACTGAACGTGTGCACATTTTACAGTTTTGTTTATAGTACTTAAACCTTTCTTTTTGTAAATTGCAATGGAATTATGAAAATAGTGTTCGTCACAATCACAGTAAATCAAAATAATCTCTAAGACACTCAATGGAAACACTGTAATTATCAATATAAGCATGTACGTAGGATAACAGAAGAATCATGATGAATGAAGACAAATGCGATTCGCCACTAAATATTTATGTGCTGATGACATTAACTCTATGCGAGTGGAAAGGAAAACACATGAAATATAAAAACAAGCACCACGATTTTTAGGTTTATGTCCATGTGTACCCAAAAATTAGGTGCGCGTGATGCTAGGCACATAATCCGTGTGGCATAAAGTTATGCGCCTAAGTGCCCTGAAACTATAGTGGACCCACCAGTAAAAAATCATAAAAAAGCAATGGTAGCAACTGCAATTGATATCGGATATCCGCTCATAAAATAAGGGATGGGAAAACGGTTAGTGTGACGCCAGCATCCCGTCGTTCTTTTATTTCATCGGATCTCTGCAATTCAATATTCGTTTGGATTCTTCTTTCTCATGTTCTTGAATTAATGACAGACCTATTTGTAATTTACCATTCATTTTTAGCCTATTTTGCATGTTGGTAATCCATCTATTTCTTAACTAAATTTCGCTTGTAATTTAATTTTATTTCTTAATTTCGCCTTTGTCTTAGGTAGGTCCATACAATACTACTTTTCAGAAAACTTCGTTCCCGCTGTGAGCTGCATCAATACAAAGTTTAATTTGCTATATTATTTTATGATCAACCTGAGATGTTGCTTATTATTAGCATTCATTTTTTTGCTCACTTAAGAATTTTTCTGCTAACCCTCCTGTTTTACTTGGTTGTACTTCCTGCATAATAAAATTTGAGTATGTCTAATTATTATATGTTGATTTTAAAAAGAGAGCTGAGTCATTTGAGCGATATGATACTCCAAAGTGATGAATTGCAGCTGCAGTGTGATGGTGAGAAGATACTTGTAATCACATCGGGTCAAGCTCGATTTCCACGACTGCTTCCTTTAAACAAGAATAATCCACTGTATGTACATCAGAGTCTAAGGATTTCTCTAATTCTCAGTTCTTCTGAAACCTTACATGTCGCTTTTATTTGTCATTTTTTTCTCTCAGGATGACATCTCAATATTGTCAAAGATTCACCCCCAATCCTACCGTGACATGGTCGCCTTGGTAAACGGGCCAGTGCACGAGGACTAGGCTTGGGTCCTAGTAGTTCATCTGTTGAAGCAGGAGAGTCGCGTTGTTTCCTGTGATGTAAAGGATTCTCCTCTCAAGATGAAGCAATATTTGCTGATAGCCACAAGCTGATGTCACTTCTGAAGTGTATGGTGGAATTTAATGGACGAGCATCAAGAGACGCTTTGGACGAGCTTGATCTCATCGTCAACGGTGCTTGCTACTTTCTCACTACAAGTTTCTATGGAACATCAGCAATGCGATAGTCCCTGATCTAAACCTGTTTGTGAAGCATTTAACGAACAATTGCATTGGTACATTTAAATGTTTGCAGGTAGGTTGCATTCATATTTTCAATGCATTTTATTTGTGTTACTACAAAGGCAATGGCTGTATATGTAAATACTATTTACATATACAGTCATTGCTTTGTGCGACTTTCCAAATTATAAACGCGAGATGTAGTCCAAGTATCTTTGAATTTTCATAGCGGACGAAAATCATCACAAACATCCATCAAAAATTGATATAAAGCTCTGTTGACCAATAAATCAGTCTCGGCAATAATTTCTTGTCTGTTGACTCCTACTTCCATCCTACTTTGTTTACCCATCATGGGTTCAATATGTCTCTCTCACATTTGTACATGCTGTATTGTGCTAATTTTTATCTCTCGACAGAACCATGTAGCAATTATTATTAATTTATTATATGAATGATTTTAATTTAAGTACTAGCGGAGGATGGAAGGACGTTCTCCAAGTCTCAAAAGAACTTCACGCTGCTTGCGTTTGATCTAAATTGAACAGCCTCTGGTTCCTATGGAATTTTGATATCAATGATAGCAAAAATAAATTTTGAATATCAAGTTTTCGTTTGTTGGTGGTCATGAATATGAGGGAATAAAACAGGAATATTTGCTAGGCGATACAACAAAAATGTGGGGATGGATGATATGGAAGCACCCGGTATCGGAATTAGGTTTCTGGCAATAGGTTTGGGTGGTTTATCAGAAGCGGGCCGAGAAATTTCGAGGTTTGGGGCCAGGATAAATGGGCAAGTTCTAAAATCCTACCTAAGGAAGCATTCACGTGATCATGGCCATCAGACGCTCGTGGACTCACCAGCCCAATGCAAAATTGGCTCACATGCGGTTTGTAACCTTAATTACGCCATGGTGTTTACTACAGTCAAACTTGTCTGAAATTGCCAATTCATAGGGACCGGGTTTATGTTTTTGGCAAACCGGGGGGGACTTGTTTTTCCCAGGATAAGGGTCAAGTTGAAGTTAGCATAATGCAATCATTTGGGGAATCGTGAGGGGGGGGGGGGTGTGAGTGGGGGGGGGGGGTGGGGGGGTGGTTAGAGGGGGGGGGGGAAGGGGGGGGGGGGGGGGGGGGGGGGGGGGGGGGGGGGGCGGAGGGGGGGGGTGAGGGGGGGGGGGGAAGAGAGCGGGGTCGGGGTAGGGGGGTCGGGGGGGGGGGGGTGGGGGGGGAGGGGGCAGGCAGGGAGAGTGGGGGGAGCCGGGGGGGGGGGGGGGGGGATGGGGGGGGAGGTGGGGGGGGCGCGTGGGGGGGGGGGGGGGGGGTGGGGGGGGCGGCGGGGGTGGGGGGGGGGGGGGTGGGGGGGGGGCGGGGGGGGGGGTGAAGTGGGGGGGGGTGGGGGGGGGGGGGGGTGTTGGGTTGGGTTTTGGTCGTGTGGGGTTTTTTTGTTGGTTCTTTTTTTTTTTTTTTTTGGACATTTTTTTTTTTTTATTTTTCTTTCTTATTTTTGTTTTTTTTGGTTGTTTGTTTCGTTTATGTTTTTTGGAATTTTTTTTTTTTTATTGTTTTTTTTTTTTTTTGTGATTTTTTGTTTGTTTTTTTTTTTTTTTTTTTTTTTTTTTTGTTTTTTTTGTTGTTTGCGTTTTTTTCTTTTTTTTTTTTTTTTGTTTATTTTTTATTTTTTTTTTTTTGTTTTTTTGGACACTTCTTCTAGAAGAGTAATCGTTGCAAAAGAACATGCAGGGAACAGTTGTCAGTCAGGCAACTCCTTGTGAACGAAAAAAAATAGGGTTGGTAAATTCAGACTGATTCAAATTCTGTCTCAAATCAAGGGAATCTAGCTTTTTCTTCTAATTCTCTTGTGCGCTTTCAATTGGAGTCACTTGATCCACACATACAAATAATTGCAGGGTAGTGGTGTGCCAGTTCGCCTGGGGGCATAGAATAGAAAGACGTCCTCAGAACTTTAAGAATTTAAGTAGGGTCATTCTACAAAATTTCGACAAATGGCCTGTGGCGGAGCATTCATCAGACTTTTGCAGCTGATTATTCATGGGCAGGAAGCCGGTTTTAGAATCAAATATTTTTACGTTTAACTGTGTCATATACATTCATACACACAAATCATGCATTCACATCTCTTTAAATTCTACTAACCACATTCATACATTCATTTAACATTAATGCTCATTGTCACTCAGCCAATTCCATACTATATTTCATACTTTACGAGGTTACAAAGCCTCTGAAGAAGACTATACTTGAAGAATTCAAAATGCTCTAGCTCCTAAACGAAACCGATGTACACGTTCAGCTTTGAGTTTGTTTAATTATCAGCTTCAATAGTGTGGTTGACAAAACTTTCATGTAAATCGGAGTAGCTAAGTCAATGGGAAATGATAAAAAATATCCATTTTTGCTATTTTTCTAAAAAAATCAAATTTCGTTCCGACTTCCAGTTTGATAACCACTTGCAGTAGAAATTTTCTATTGGTGCTAGCTCTAATTCAGTTATTGTGTCTAGCGTATAGTGAAAAAATTAATTGACTTTGCTAGTAAATCTCAGGTAAAAATTTGCCCATGAAAATGAGTTAGCTTTGAATTTAGAAAAATAGGCCTACAATTTTAGTCAAATTTGAGAAGCTGTATCTCACGATTGAGTGATCATATCGGGCTGGAAATTTATATGCATACCCAACCTACACTAGTTATAGTTGCACTGTAAAAGTAGAATATAGCGACGAGAGCTTACAGGTTTTTGAGCTATATGTCCTCAAACACCAACGGAGTTTTTATTTTTAAAAATCGCCTGAGTTTTATTTAAATGCATTAGTTTGTCGAGGCTACTCACTGATTACACCAATCATTAACTGATTAGGTCGTTCATAGGAGCATTACAGATCTTAAACAATTGGTTTTTGCAAAATATCCTCAAGAAGAGCCGGAAAACTGATCCTAGGCTGACCGGGAAAACTGGAAATTTTTTCAAGATGGTAATATAGACATCCTGAAGTAGTTGTACCTATGAATAACTCCGGCAAAAATCCGACAATTTCCCCATTGAGTGGTTTACATAGAAGTAAATTATCCTGACTTTTTTCAAGTATGAAGTCCTTTCCAGTACTCCGATATTTTTTGCCTGGATATTTGTCCTCCCGGCAAAGATGTCGCTCCTCGCTCTGAACAGTTGACTGAAAGTTCGTGTAAGGTCATCATGTAAATAATGTTTTCCGATGATTGAAGCTTCGATTTTTGAAATTTCGTCTCCTTGTTTGCAGACTGGCTGCTCCTCTGCCCCCCCCCCCCCCCCCCCTTGGCGGAAGAAAAAAAAAAAAAAAAAAAGCTTTGCCGTTTGACGGAAGGGAGGAGAACGGTGTGATCATCAATGTGGGGAGCATGGGGAGCATCTTCGCTGAGGATGGCAACCTTGACCAAGTGAATTATGCCAGCAGTAAAGCCGCGGTGACTGCCATGACTTTGCCTCTTTCTCGTGACCTTGCTAGTCTTGGTATTCGTGTAGTGACAGTTTCACCAGGACTGTTCGTTTCAGAAGGGTTGTTGAATGAGGAAAAAAAAACCACATTAAAAAAAGAAACAAAAAGCGTCATCGAGGTTCAGCGGTTATTTTACGGTTTTGTATCCAGAATCAACTGACACTGAATCGTCTTGGAGACGTTCAAGATTTTGTGAAAGCCGTTGAATATGTTCTACATAATCCAATGTTGAATGGATGTAATATCCGCCTGGATGACGGAACTCACATGGTGATACAATGAGATTTGAGAGCACGGTGGATTTCGAATATTTTAACCTTCAAACATCATTTCAGATTCAATTTCTACGAAAATATGCCAGTCAACTGCTCTTCAAAGATTATCAAATTCCTGTTACGCTTCATGCACTCCTAAGTAGAAAAATCCTAGGTGATTTTTTGTGTGGATACACGAAATGCAAAGCCTTTACACGCCTTTATGCAAAGCTGTTGAAGCATAAAGTTTAGCAGCGAAACCGACAAAAGATTCGATACTTTTGCATTATCTACCAAATGAGTGTCTTAGTAACTGTGGAACTAAACCAATCACGGCCAAACCAGATGACATTATTTCTATGGTCATTAATGATAGCTATCGATTTCATACCTGAAGTCAATTATGATCGGTCATTGCCGAATGATTTGGATGTCTTAGTTACAACGGAGAGCAAAGTTAAGTAATTCAAAATACTTCCGTCTGAAGAAAAAATGTAAAAAAAAAAAAGGATATAAGTATTGGACATCCACCGTGAAAGATATTATGTTCTTTTCTATGACTACTTTAATTATACCCCATCTGACAAGAAATTCGAATGTGTAACGTATTTTGTTTTCATTTACTCTCCAGTGTTATCTTGGAGAGGCCCTATTCAAAAACGCAAAATATCACATCATGTACGTCATAGTGTCGGGAAAATGTAGCAACGCATTAATTGGTCATCTCAATCAAGCAATAAAATACAATGTCCTATGACATTTTTTTGGGATTATCTGATATTAGACCGGCAGCCAGAACGAGTTTCTGCAGGGAACGAAGCCGAAAGTGAGACTTTCTCAGAAAAATGTACACCCTATGCCTACTTCGAATCGGCACGTCTGCCGAGTCCTAGTGAGTTCCTCTTCTTGCCAGACAGGATCGAAGAAAAACACATGTAAATCCCATGAGACGCAGATTGCAGTTTTGGCTAAAATGAAATTTTGTATGTTTTCTCTGATTTAAACAAAAAGTATTAAGCTTCAGAGTCAACATTTTTGGCATGGAATGTCTTCAGGTCATTTCCTATGATGTGCATGTGCTATCATCATGGATCTAATCGGCAGTGTATGTGAGAATGTGGATAAAGTTACTCAAGATGTTTGTGTTTGCCGACACTAAGAGGCTCGCCAAATCTAGATGTGTTTAGCTTTATAGACCCTTTCGCTACGGTAAGAATTTTTGAATATCTCGATGACATGCTGTGCGTGTCAAAAGATTAGATCAGTATATGAAGAATTGTTTTATAGCAGATATTATCTGAATTAATAAATTTACCTAATACTATTATTACCCAGATCTATTTTACCCAGATATCTGTGCATGTAAGTCATTCATATGTATTGATACGCATCGTAAGATATAAATCTTTTTTGGAATTCTAGAAATTAACCAACCCCAAAAGATAATGAAAAACGGAAAAATACTTCCATGAATGATATTAACATTTGATATTGAAAACGAGACACAACAAGACGGTCTATAGTACCCTACTCATCATCGGTAACAACATGGAAATTTGTGAAACATGGCGCAGCACATTATCCGGGTTTTTCTTCACAATCGATGCATTGGAAGACAGTCTCCTTTCTCCGGCCATTTCTGTAGCAAACTCGGCACCGTTTGTGTGGCCGCTCCTGACCAGGTCGTCCTGGAATTCGCTCCAAACGATGAAATGCAGTTGGAAGGGAAGTGATTGAATGAGAACGACGTCTGGAAAGTTGTCGGCCCTTTCCAGTCTTAAATATGAGATGCTAATTGTTTTTAGGATAAAGTCAAGATAATTTTTTTCACCACCACATTTCCTATATAATATCCATGAGTTGTAGTTTGTACGGTAATATTTGTACAACATGTAAAGCCGTAGCTACTTTATAAACCAAGTGTATTGACTTTCGATGTATATCGTAGTGCTTCAATGCAGCATCAAGCCGATCCACGCCTCCCATGTGACGATTATAGTTCAACACAGATCGAGATTTTGATACTAGCTCCCGACGACAGCCTTTGAAGAATGTTTCAACTTCCACATTTTCCGCAGTCGCAGAAGTGTCCAAAACGAAAACGGTTTTCATACCTGACGATTTCTTGTCGACAATTTTCACACACAAGACATCATCGCATCGAGCATAGGCTTGATCCTTGGCTGCCACAGGAAGTGCTTTCAAGTTCTCTGGCACGCCACGATTTTGTTTCACTGTTCCAGTCACTAATGTATCGTTTTGTAGTAAATATTTTGCCAGTCTATAGGATGTATGGAAATTGTCTAGGTAGAGATGATAACCTTGTCCAAGAAGATCATTTGCCAACATAGCTACGATTCTTTCCGATATTGACAACTCATCAGTCCCAGGTAAAGTGGTTCCAAATTGATGATTTTCTTTTGACAGGCTGTGAAGTTGTATTTTCCAAACATAACCAGACTCACACACCGCATACGATTTTAAACCACAGCGTTTGCGCTTACTTGGTATGTATTGCCTGATTTGTAGCCTTCCCTTGAAAAGCATGAGAGTTTCATCGACACATATTTCTTTATTGGGCATGTATGTGTTTTGACAAAGTTCATTAACTTTCTTCAAAAATGGACGAATACGGGCAAGATAATCATTTTGTGACAAATTGTCTGGATCAGCAAATCGAATGTATTTCAAAATGAAAAGAAATCTATCGCGCGACAAGGCTTCTTGTGCAGAAAACGCATCTTGACGAAAGGATGCATCACGACTCCAATAATGATTTAGTTTTAGTTTTGGTTTTCTATTTATACAACATTAGAAATTGCATTCCGAAGAATTTTTTCAGCTCATTAACTGTGACTTGCTTGTTGCTTAGTAGATTGCTATCATCTGGTGATTCATCTACTTCTGCCAGATCCTGTTGTTTGTTGAGTTCATGATTTCTGTAACAAGATTATCGTTGAGAAAAAATGTCAAAGTAAAAACATCATATTTCATTAGGATCTTCGATATCTGGATGTATTCCAGCCGTGGCTACGAACTCAGGTAAGTCACTGCGGCGTCGATCGGTTCCATATCAGGTTTAACTATCGTCCAGTCGCTCGAAGACAACTTTCGCTCATCAGAATCGTCGTCGGAATCAGTTCCACGTAGTAAAGGAATGTCTTCCTCAACTTCTATGTCATCCTCACTATCTGAATACTGTAAATTTGCGTCGTCATGACAAAATTTCATCAAGGGCATTAACCTGTTGAGCCCCAGTTTTTAAAATCATACATGACTCTAACTGACTAAGACGTGCAGTGCACGTCCCATTGAGTATGGCAGATTCTGAGAACAATATATTAACTTTCACTACCTCAACTGACAAGGACGTGCTGAGCACGTCCTGCGATACACTACACCAACTGACAAAGACGTGCAGAGCACGTCCTTGGAATTCCTAGGATTCTTTAAATGAATAAACTAATGTCTAAAATACACCTGTAGTAGGTTAGGACTATACTTAATAAATGTATTTAGGCCAAATAACTGATGAACTTCTACTGTACATGTATAAATTTACGCTATTCTAAACTAGACTTCGTTTTATATAAAATTATCATTAGATTGCAAAATTCCTGCATAATAATGCTGAGCTATTATTTGCTAACCATTCTTCGCCCCAGTACTCTGAAACTTCATTAATCAATTAAAACTTGAATCAACTGTAATTTGACCTCTTTACATGTAAATATATACAAACACTTTTCTATGTAATGCATCAAACATTATTATTATATACATGTATAGCATCCTGATAAGATCCATAGTAAGGACTTAACAAATAAAACTAAACATAACAGGATGATTGCCGCATTATGAATCTTCCTCGTCTTTTGAGTGATATATGCGGAAACATGGATCAACGCATAGCGCTGGTGTTGTTGGGCAATCCGGACACACAAAAACAGTCTCCTTCCTGCGACCATCACTCGCGCAAATGCGGCATTTCTTTGCCGGGCGTTCTTTGTTCGGACAAGGCGAAAGTCGTTTGAGGGCGTGCAGACTGTTAGAATCTTTCGCGTTGAGAGGCAACCGACCTCCCGAAGGTCCAGAGCGTCGAATTTGACCACTTTTCACAACAAAATTTTCAATGACTTTTTCTTGATAGCTTAGGAAATCACAGTTTCCACCACAACTTTTGTATACAATCCACGAGTTCCGGATCATGACATGTATCAGGTGAATTCCAAGTTTTGTAAACCACTTGTAGTTCTTTCTTGTCATGTTGTATTGATGCAGACTACCGTCTCGCGAGTCCACACCACCCATTCCTTTATTGTATGCCAGGACAGACCATGATTTGTTGATGTTATCTTCAAACTCCTCCGCGTAAAATCCTTTGATGCGAGGAAGTACCCAGCGGTGTTCGCAGTGTCGACCAAGTAAATTGTTTTGAGGCCAGATGACTTTCGCTCGACTGCCTTCACACACAAAACCTCGTCCTTTCTGCAGAATGCGTGTGATTTTGCCGGAACGTTTCTTATCTCGCAAAATCTGTGGAACACCACGGAAAGGACGAATAGTTCCCGTAAGCAAAGTATTCCTTTCGTAAAGATACGCAGCCAGACGGACACTTGTAAAAAAGTTATCAACGTAAAGATGATATCCACAATTTGATAGGTCGGCAAGAAGAGCGATCACAATTTTCTCGCTGAAAGTAAAGTTTTTAGCATCATCCGAGACGTCCTTCAGTATGTTTTCGTTCTCCTTTTTTCCTGCTGCTACCTCAATGTTCCAAGTATATCCGGTAGAACTTTCACATAGGCAGTACGTCAGCATACCATATCGCGATCTCTTCGAAGGTATGTATCGTCGAAAATGGATTCTGCCTTTGTATAATAGCAGACTCTCATCAACACAAATGTCTTGCTTCGGCTTATAGACAGTCTTACATTTTTCTTGGGCAAAAGATAGAAAAGGGCGAATTTTTCGAAGAGTGTCATTATCATCCAAGTCACTGTAATCACAAAACCGAAGAAATTTCACGACCTCCTCAAACCGATTTCGAGGAAGGCAATGCGGACTCTGAAAAAAGTCACTTTTATATAGGATGTTTCTTGACCAATAATGTCGAATTTCTGGCTTTTGGTTCAATTTCATACATAACATAATTCCGATGACCTTTTTCATTTCAATAATGGTAGCAGGACGCCATTTCGCCAATGATGCCGGTAGGTTGTTCTCGGGGCTCACGTTCGTACTCTTCGAATGTCAGTTCAGCTTTCTTGTTTGTCCAGTCGCACAGCAGTTGGAATAGATTGTCATCAAGAAATAAATCAATGAAGAATTCAATGTTATTATTCACGTCAGATGGCACATCGTAAGTAAGATTTATTCCACTTTCTTGGGTGAATTGCAAATTACGAATCTCGTGAAAGTCATGGCCCTCTTCAACGAAAGTCCACTCTCCTTGTCTTATGTCAGTTGCGATGTTGGGAATATCGTTGTCTTCATCGTCATCACTACTTGTACTATCTTCAGAGTAGCTACTGTCATCCAAAGCATTGAGCTGTGCGGCAATTTGCTTCGCTGATAAGCACCTTCTCTTTTGCATGACGAGATTGAATTGAGAAAAAGGTTTTTACGACAGTTTAGTATACAATGCAATGTTGAATCGGAATAATTGACGTCAGCGAAACCAATAGCGATTTTTGAAATATTAGCCACGCATTCATTATGTTGTACAGAACTGTGAGAAGAATTTCATAGATATCTGCGCATTCGGATGATTTGAAGTCAATCGGGATTCAAATTTAATGACATTGAAATCAATAGCGCTTTGCATTGTTTCGCATTATACTTAGAATAACTCACTGTGAGATAAGCATCATAGAGATCGAAATCATTATACTTCATGCCTGTATTTTTACAGCAATTCTGCACGGATAATTAAGATTCTAAATATCATCTGAAAATTGAATAGGATTCGAATAAAAATCTGGAATTGACTCATCGTTCCTTATACTTTATTCATGAAAGTAACTTAAAGTAAAATATCTGTACGGATGAATTTAAATATCCATAAAATCTATAATTGCATAAATAATCATTATTGTATGCAACATGAATGTATTGCAAAGCATATCAAACGATTTTATTTATTTATTTAGTACACCAATAAGTGCAAGGAGCACCAAGGCAACACAGGAAATACATTCAGGAGGGAACAATTAGAAGTTACAATAAAACATAAAAAGCTTTCGTTTAAACTGTTTCACCGTTTCACTGTTCACAATATCGTCGGGGAGGCGGTTCCAGTCATCTATAATGCGGTGGGAAAAAGAGGATAGGCGACAATTCAGATTTGTTGGGTGGCGGAAAATTTTGTAGTTATGTCCACGGGTTCGGGAAACACTAAAGGTGAAGAAGGAATTAGGATCACTTGGAGTAAGGTGGTTACATATTTTGAACACGGTTGTAAGGTCCATAATCCGACGACGACATTGTAGTGCTGGAAGTTTCAGAGCTCTCAGTCTTTCTTCGTAGGGTAACGAGGATAGACCACGGATGCTTTTGGTGAATCGACGTTGTACACGTTCGATAGCCAGAATGTCTTTATTCAGGGATGGATTCCAGACTGGGATGGCATATTCGAGGTGAGGGCGGACCAGTGTCTTGAAGAGACGAATAAGCAGATCGGCGTCCCGAGAGACGAATGTCCTGAGGATGGCAGATACAATGCGGTTCGCTTTCTGAACACAGGTCAGAATGTGCCGAGAGAATTTTAGGTCTTTTGAAATCAGAACTCCAAGGTCTTTGACACACTTGGAATTATTCAGGAAACTTCCATCCAGACGGTAGTCCGAGGCTGGATTGCGAAATCCAAAGTGTAGAATGGAGCACTTTTGGGGATTGAGCGATAGCTGCCATTTCTTCGACCAGGTGGTTACAGCGTTGAGGTCAGCTTGCAAAAGTTCTTTGGCTTTCAGGGGATCAGTGCGCTTGATTTCGGAGTACAATTTTACATCATCAGCATATTTCAATAAAGAAGAGTTTGTCAAGGTGTCATCAATGTCATTAATAAAGGCGACAAACAGATCTGGGCCTAAAACGGATCCCTGGGGGACACCTGGAATCATGCTGTAGGGGGAAGAATGCACACCATCCACGACAACACTCTCAGTTCTATCCTCAAGAAAAGCTTTCAGAAAACATAGAAGTCTCCCTCCAATGCCCAAGGAAGTCAATTTCGAGAGGAGACGAAAGTGAGGGACTGAATTGAACGCTTTTTCAAAATCGAGATAGATGACGTCAGCCCACTGACCGCGATTCACAACAGATGTTAAAATCCTCGAGGAATTCTAAGAGCTGGTGGGTGCTAGACGAATTGGATCGAAAACCAAATTGAGAGCGCTTGATTATGTCATATTGGTTCCAGAACTGCCACAGGTGATCGCGAACAATCGACTCCATCAATTTGGAGGCAGTACAAGTCAGGCTGACCGGACGGTAATTCTCTGCCTTCTTGCGACAACCTTTCTTATGTATAGGAGTAACCAGAGCGTGCTTCCAGACTAGCGGGATATTCCCCAACTCAAAAAAGATCTGAAAAAGGCGAGCAAGAAGTGGAAGCAGAACAAAAGCACCTTGCTTGTAGCAGATATATTGAATGCCATCAGGGCCAGGGGAGGAGAAATTCTTCTTATGTGATAGGTGGAAGCGAATTCTATCAGGTGTGAAGACTACATCAGCGAGGGGGGCAATGATCAGTTTGTGCATGAACAGCAGGTATGGGAAGAGACTCAGAGGTGAAAGCAGATTTGTAGGAATCACCAAGAATAGTAGCTGAGTGTAGGGGATCATACACTACTCGGTCAGTGGACGGGTCGACAAGCGGACCAACGGTGGTTCGAACCTTTTGTTTAGATTTTACACAGTTCCAGAATCGCTTAGGATTGTCACTGTTAGCCAAAGATAATTCAAAATTGTAAATAGATCTGCGGATTGCTTGTTTCAAGAGGTTAGATGTATGATTGCGCAAACGTCTAGCCTCTTCAGATCTGGTGTCAAGGAAGATACGTTCCGCCCTTCTGCGCTGTAGTTTTAAAGAACGAATTTCTGGAGAATCCCAAGGAGGTCTGTTACTTCGAAGATAATTCATGGTTGGAACTGCTGACGATAAAGCACCGTGAATAGCGGATTGAAAAGAAGCCCATATCTCATTCACATCTTTGTGCTGGAAGCAACTTTCCAGTTATTGGAAGCGAGAATGGAACGGTACAAGTCCCAATCAGCCTGCTTAAAATTATAACGAGGAGTCGACTTGGAAGAAATTGGTTTTCTTTCTGCAGAAAAAGCCAGTTCAGCCAAGACCATATTGTGATCTGAAGAGGCTAGAGGTTCAATTACATCAACGCGGGTAACAAGATCAGGAGTGGAGCAGAATATTAAATCCAATATATGCTCTTCGCGTGTAGGTTCAAAGACAGTTTGGTAGAACCCTGACTCAACAGTGCAAACAAGAAAATCTTCTGAGTCTTTGTTGGAAGAAAAACTGTCTCCCAGTCAATGTGGGGGAAATTAAAATCGCCACTTATTAGCTTAAAACTGATGGGGAAGGGAGGAGGCTTCATGGAAGAGCTCGAATAGGGACACTGTCATTAGCTACTGATGAATTAGGAGGACGATAAACCACACCTACAAGAATGGAAGATTTATTCTGAAGATGAACTTCAGCCCAAACACAATCACTGAAGTTCGAGCTGTTAGCGACATCCAAAGCACAAGACTGAAGTGAGTCCTTAATGTAAAGGCAAACACCACCACCGCGACTACCACTGCGACGATCAGATCTGAATAATTTAAAGCCTGAAATTTGAAATAAAGCATCATTAAAATTTTTATTTGCCCAAGTTTCAGTGACAGAGATAATATCTGGTTGGAGGTCAGAGATATAGGAATGAAAAATGTGAAGCTTGTTGACAATGCTGCGAGCATTCAAGTTAAGAAACTTAAGTGCAAGGTTAGGGCTCTTCAGTTTTTTGAATAAGTACGATCAAACCAAGAGGAGTCTCTTTGCCAGCTACCATCATCTCTGCGAACGAAGCGCCAAATAACCCCGGAGTCCCGTAGACTAAAACTCTCACAAGAAGAGCCATTGTCGCTCTTGGAAGCTTGTTTATTCAGTTTGAAGCAGCGCCGACGGAGAGCCTGTCCTGAAGGCGAAAGGCTTGATCGAATGCGAACCTGGCTTGAATCACAAAAAAGGGGAGAAAGAGAAAACGGAAGAGAAAGCTGATTTGAAAAGCTTCGCGTCGAAAGCAGATTTAAAAATCAGCCTGACCAGTCTATGAGAATTGACTTTCGGCTTGCCAATACGGATAACATCAGTTGGTTCAGGACATGACGAGGAAGGAGAACTGTTTCTAATAGACTGAATGATTGAAGATATACCGAAAGACAGATCCTTATCATCAGGAAAAATTTGTCAGGATGAGCTCATTTGGCATGTAGATTCCAGAGTCTGGAGGGACGGACGGGGATCGAACCGGTCTGTCTCACGGAAAAAAGACAGGCATCCGGGAAGTTGAGATAGGCGGAGGGGATTCGATACATGATTCGATAGAGCTGGACCTAGAAAAGCACCAGGTGAGCGATCAACAGGGACATCTACTGAGGAGAGAGGAGGAAAATTACCGGTGTAAAACTGGGAGGAAGAAACGGGGGGAAGAGGAGCAGGCCAAGGAATGCTGGGAGATTTATCAGCTGTATTCTCGTGGAGGGAAGTAGAGATCATGGCTATCGTGGATTCCAGCTTCAATGTCAGAGTCGAAAATGCTTTCTCCAATTCTTGAAATTTCGAAAGCAATGGAGGACTGTCTGAACTGGGAGAAATTTCCTTAACATTGGAACTAACACAAACTGTGAGAAACATCCTGAGTCTGGCAAACAGGAGGATTAGTTAACATTGGCAACAGTGAACCAATCCTCGTCAAAGCAATACACATGCTCATCAGACGGGAAACCGTCCAGTAACTTGGTCTTGATGGAGTCAACTTCTGGAGAGAGACAACAAGATTTACAGAGATAAAGGCCAGGATCGTCATTGATAACATAGGAGAGCTGGCGGAAGGAAAGACCCAGACAGAGATAATGAATCCAAGATCGACAGTTGGAACACTCAATCTGTGTTGAGTTGGAAAGCTGATTACACCAACACGTAGATCTACCAGGGAGAAGATCAGAGGAAGCTTGACTCTTGGAATCTTTAGCCGTTCTAGGCATTATGCGAAGAGGGAAAAAAGGAATTAACTACAATAAGAAAGGAGTCACACTCAGAGATTTCAGTCACAACAAAGAAAGTATAATAGTAGGCTAAGCCCACACTCAGACCCTGCAGTTACCGAATTAGCGAAGTAGGATGGATGGGAAAAATATACGCTGGTTCTAAAACAACACACCAAGCTACATGCACACTAACGGCCCCACACTTATGGGGTGGATAGATGGCATAATACAAAAAACGAACGGTAGAGAGTAAACAGTGTAAGAGCTCAACACTAGCTAATTATATGCTATTATCATAGGACTGTGAACTACCACACAAAACAACAAAAAGAAAAAAAATTAGAGCAAGATTTGAACTCGATGAACGAGGTTGGCAAGTCTAACACGGTACCACTACACTACTGCGCCGCTCAATCTTTTTGAAGAAATTTGATATCTATAAACGCGTGTGATCAGTAAAGAAATCGAAGAGGGATGCAATTCTGAAGAGAGAATTACATAGAAATCTGACTTGGCACAATACGCCAAGCTACAGCACTCTCAACAGCAGAGAAATCGGACAGAGAGATGAATCCAGATTACGAGACAAAGCACACTGCAGCTGCGTGTTGATAGAAGCACGCCAATGAAACTAAGCTGAGGTAATCACTAAACAACGAATCACGTGATTAGATAATGGAGTAATCGAAGGGACTGAAATACAGCGATAACTTTGGAGCCACTAAATGACAGGGGATACCGATGACACAGAAATGAATAGAATGTGATAAGGAGATGAATGATACCAAAATTAATGAAAAACAATCCCTAACAGCCTAGAACAGAAACACAAAGACCACAAGGCTAAGAGCGCGCTGAAAACACGTCCGACACCGGTGACGTACAGACTAGTTGTGTATTTTGCATTTGTCTATGTCAGTTGTCGGAGTGTAGTCGATCTCCTACATTGTCAATTAGATGAAATGAGAAAAGGACGTGCACTGCACGTCTTTGTCAGTTGAGAGCATGTAGTTAATGATATATTGGGCAATTGAAGCAATTATCACAGGACGTGCTCTGCACGTCCTCGGGGCTCAACAGGTTAATCAATGCCGCTCTTCGCGGACGGCGACGTGTACCGAAGCAGTTCATTATGCTTGTATATCTCCATAAGTGAAGTCAACACACGTATTCAAATATATGCTAGGACAGCGCATACAGCAAAGTCAACGCTGTGTAGTGAAATCAAATATTAGGCTCAGCTTTCTATGCAGATCAATGATTATAAATCACTAAGGGTGGTATGCTGTGCTTTAACATCTTGTCAAAGTTAACAAGCTGTTACTAAACACCTTGTTAAAACCATGAGTTAATTAAGATTGATTCTTATGCTTTGCCTCATTGTCAGCTAACAGTCGATTTTAACAGTCGGTTAGAGTGTATCCATAGCAATTCATAGATATCTAGAAGCATCTCAGTATATTCATGGATGCAATTCAGCTCAGACAAACTTGATGACATTGACAATATGGATGCGACGAAGAAAGAGAAGAGACAGCGTGCCGAAAACTTCAGTGCTGAAGAGAAGACTGTCATGATAGAATTGGTGGCCAACTACAAGTCACTGGTCGAAAACAAGAAATCCGACAAAGTTACACTTCAAGAAAAGCACAACGCTTGTTTGGAGATAGTTCGGAAAATGAACAATGAGTTTCCATTGAAGAACCGCACAGTGGAGCAGGTCAAGCATTTGTGGAGCAACATTAAGCGAATTGCCAAGACCGAATGTGCTGAACATCGTCGGGAGACTTTTAAAACTAGTGGTGGACCTGTGGTTCAAAGCCTATCAGCTGACAGTGATCACATGGTATCTTTAATCCCCGGTCAAATTCATCCCCTAATATGACAGTGATGCTCTCGTGCAGAGCAATCATTCAGAAAACGATGACATCGAAAATATTTCCTTCGTGGGGCTATTGACTGCCCAGAACGACAACATTTCTACACCATCGTCGAAGTCGAATGCTAAGCAGGTGCCAAGCAAGTCATGCAGGCCTACAGTTAGAAGAGCAGTGTACAACACGCATGAGGAGCAATCTTCAGAATACCACGAAATGAGAATGAAGAAGATCAAGCGCGAAATGGAGATGGCAGAAGAGCTCCATGGAATCTGTTGTTGAAGCAGAGCATTTTAAAGGACAAATTGAACACCGGTGACTAGACAAACATCATTATTTTTGTTGTTCTGCCTCTTGGAAGCAATGAGTCAAGTTTAATAAAACATTCATCCTATTTCAATTGCTTTGTCTTTTTTCTATTGTTTTTAAGACACAGTGGAGCCTGTGGATGATTTTGAAATAAGCTTAGAGGGACGATTATGCTTCATGCACATTTAGATATTGTAATCCTAATTCTCTTAAATTTTTTAGAAGAATGTAAGTCACAGAGTTCTTAGGCCCACAAATACAGACAAATGCAGACGCGAAAAATATCTAGCTAGATAATATGAAAAGCAAAATATATTCACAAGAACACGCATATATTTTGTATTTGCATGTATGGCAACAACTCGCAGGTCCCAGTGCAGTGTGCATTTCCTTGAACACAGTTCTCATGCCTGTGTGTAGCCAAACAGATAAATCAACAAAATGCCAGCGAAATATTCGACAAAAGTGGGTGAACACTTCGTTCTATGAGAGCGTGCATTACGGAGACGTAGCCTACATTGCTTAGCAAGATAACTACAGATTGTTTCATAAAAAATGGATCACCCTTAAACATCGCCTTAACTTCAACTTTGTCTAACTCCGCCAAACTTGAACGAATTTCTCTGAAATTTGGAAGATATGTCAGTTGTGCTTACTAATATCATTGTTGGAAATTTCAAGCATGAATATTGAGTTGTTTTCCTGTTATAGATAAAAAAGTAGTAGATAATTTGATCTTCATTTAGCAATGTTACACAAAATCATACCTCACTCTTATAAAATTACATTTGTTTCCTTTGTTATGTAATATGTTGTTCTACAAGCCAAAAGCTATCAAGCAAAACAAAAATAAAGAAAATCGGTCAATCAGAGCCAGTATAGCACCATTATTCATCAACAATGTAACTGCTACATGTGATTAACTGGACTTCATGTTCCATAGCTTCCTGACTTCGTTGCGGTGGTGTTGGCAGCACTCCTGATTGCTTTCAGCTAGAAATCTCTCTCTTACCGGTTGAAAACAATACAAAGCACAAATGAACAATAACGAGATCGCATTCACAAAAGGCAAAGTGTCAGCCTTGCTAGAACTAGGCTTTTCTTTGCGAGCTACAAGCAAGCGGACTAAATGTCCCTTACACAAATGTGCATCGATGGCATAATGATGATTTTCGACTCTGTCGTAAAGAGGGCTCTGGCCGTCCACGCAAAACATCCAAACGTAGAGACCGCCTAATTTTGAGATTTGTTAAAGTTGATCCAAGTCTCTTGTTAACTGAGATGGCTGCACTAGTCTCGTCTATTTCTAAGTCCACTATTCGTAGAAGACTTATTGAGTCGAATTTCAAGAGCTGTAAGAGGCCCTCTCAGATCGAATTATCAGATCAGCATATAAAAAGACGTCTCAGATGGGCAATGAGTCATTTGTCACTGGCCAAATCAATGGGATCAGGTTGTCTGGTCTGATGAGGCATCAAGTCCGTCTGAAGGATAGTGATGGTCGATTGAGATTATGGATAAAATCTGATCAGGAAATTCCGAGACATTTACATCGTCCCCGAGTACAAGGTGGTGCGACTCTACTGATTTGGCTGGCATTTGGACCAATGGCCGCTCTGAACTTCACATACAGCAAGGAACCATGAATTCTGAACGCTATGTGAATGTTTTCACGAATGAACATTGGCCAAATGACAGATCAACTTGGTGATCCATCGACTTGGTTATTTATGGATGATAATGCTACGTGTCACAGGAGTAGTAGAGTCAACTTATGCAAGTCTCAATTAGGGCTTAGGACAATATCTTGGCCAGCTCGTTCTCCTGATCTGAATCCCATAGAAAATGTATGGAGTATTCTAAAACGTAACGTTCGTCGTTCACTGCTACCTACAGATGACGTATCACAACTTACGTCACTGGTAATGTCATTGACAATAAGGGTAGGGCCACAAAATATTAGCTTCTTAAGAACCGTTACTGTATCATAGCTTATCAGATTATATAAGGACATTTAAATATATTAAGGACATGAAATAACATGAAAAATGCTTTCTGTATGATACTTATGTTTTATTTAGTCAAATTTTAGGATGATCCACTTTTTATGAAACGGACTGTAATAATTGAAATACAGACTAGTAATTTGTTGACGCGTTGCATTGCCACCCACATTTTCGGAAATAGGGGATAGAATTTCAGTTTCACTCTGTTCTGATGGAGCCACATCCTCTTCACCCTCGATCTGCGGAAGCAATTGAAGACAAGCTGTTGCAACTATCGCGTTCAGTGCATTTTTCAAGTTCAGGCGCATGTATTTCAAGCATCGAAACCGTTGCTTCCATTGACCAAACGAGCACTCGATAATGCTTCGAGTACGTATGTGTGCTGCATTAAAACGCCTTTCGGCTGGTGCGACAGGATTCAATATTGAAGTGAGAAGATATCGCTTACATGCGTAGCCATTATCCCCAAACAAAAATCCATTCAAAAGTCGCTGTTCCATCTTGTAGCACAATCTGCTGTTCGAGAAAATTGTCGAATCGTGGTGCTACCTGGCCATCTGCAAACAATGTCTGTGAATGCTCCAATAGGATCACAAGCACACTGAAACACTCCTTTTCTGTTTCTGAAGATCTCGGCTTCATTCCCTCCAGGTGAAATAATTTGTATATGAGTCCCATCAACAGCCCCAATGACGGATGGCATGCTGCTACATTCAGAAATTGATCTTTATACACTTCGATACCGAGCTGTCCGGCATGAAAATTATGTCACCGCGAATTTGAGCAATGGCACTGACACTTTGGAAATAATACGAGACACGGTGGTTTGGTGGACACCTGCTAGATCAGCATCCTCATTTGAAGATTGCCAGATGTATAGAAGCGCAAAGCAATACAAAGTTGCAACCTAGTAGATACGTCGATTCGTCGGTTACCATGCTGAGATCAAGGAAGTTTTCAAGCTCACACACGTCAGATTTGGTTAAGCGATAGCGCCGCAGAAATTCTTCATTGTGAATTTTCAATGGATCGATGCTTGTTCGGTATGCTCGATGTCCAACTGCATCCTCCAGAAGCAAAGATGTCATCAACTTCTTCATCCATGCTCACTCAGTGCTATTAGACGACTGGCAAGCATGCAAATATCTCTTCGATTAGGAGCTAATCAACGAATGACATCGATTATCCTTTCTATTATATTATTCGTCCACCTCTCTCTAACAGTTGATCAAAATAACAGGCAGCACAAGCATTTCACCCGCTAACAGATCGCTAAATCTGATTGCTAATTAACTAACATTGCCATTTAACAATATGTTAACTAACAGTCAGCAGTGCATAAGAAATTTAATTAGCAGAGTCATCTTGATAGATTGTTAGAGTTAACAAAGAGCACAGCATACCACCCT
>CAJQUW010006260.1:0-53982 GCA_907163375.1 Prostheceraeus crozeri | reverse complement strand
AGCCCATGACACACGATCCAATATGTTGGCCAACATGTTGGATGGTTTGTTGGTTTGGCTGTTGGATACCTATGACACACGATCCAACAGGTTGGCCAACATGTTGGATGGACGGAAATCACGACATTAAATGAGTTGAATATTCTATCAAACAAACCAACCAACATGGCGCAGTGATTGGCTGCGCGGTCGCGCACGGATGGTAACGCCATTCGATACCATGACTACGCTTTGCAGAAAATTAAGGGAATTTCACATGACGAATCTGAACGACTCAGAATCCATTAAATGTGCATCGATATGTCTTGGTCTCGTGCGGACAACCGAAGCATTTCTGTCACAGTATGAGAGTCTGCCATGTTTGTGGTCAGTAAAGAGTTCCGAATATATGAATAAATTAAAACGAGAAATCGCGTACGATAAGTTATTGAGTTTTTTAAAGGAATACGACAAAAGTCTGTCAAATTTGAAAGTCGAGGATGTTAAAAAGAAGATTGATTGTTTGCGGACATCATTCCGACGGGAATAAAGAAGGTCGAAGACTCAAAGAAGTCTGGTGCCGGATGCACTGACATTTATACCCCGAGCGTGTGGTTGTACGAGAAGATGATGTTTATCAAGAATTCAGAAACCCCTAGAAGTAGCAAGTCAACTCTCGACATCACAGAATCAGAGGAATTCTTTAAACAAATCACAGCGATCGACGCCCACAAAAGTTTTGAATGCACCGGAGCCATTGCTAATTACAAAATGTCATACATACATTGCTGCCTAGTGGTAGACACACATATTTGATTATCAATCAATAGAATGAATCTATTTTTAGTTATCAACTATCCAACCTGTTGGATCGTGTGTCATAGGCATCCAACAGCCAAACTAACAAACCATCCAACTTGTTGGCCAACATGTTGGATCGTGTGTCATGGGCTTAAGATCAGCGAATATTGGCTGCCATTCATTCAATGATCTGTGAAAGATTCGAGAGACGACAAATCACCGATTAATTATGGTTGGAAATAGATCGGATTTTATAGAAGAAAGAAGAATCAACATGTATAGTATGGAGCACATTGCACTGAATTTACATGTACAGGTATCAAAACAAATAGATGAAATTGATTCAATTGAAATTGATAATGGCATTGCATTTAGATTGATATCAACTTTGTCTCGATTAACTTTCAACAACAGCAATTGCATCAAGGCCTCATTAATTTTTTCCCTGCACGATTTTTCATGCGTTGTTTTAGTTTTAAACAAAGCATAACTGCAATTTTATCACATACTGGTGAAAGTTATTTCGTATTATAGTCATTGAAGCTGAATTGGGGATGAATAAGAATAAAAATATCATTCCATGAATTTGACATCATTATTGTTGTTTTAAAGGCAAAACAAAAAATGGATCAGTTCTGCCTTGGAGCAATAGTGAGAAATATTTATCATGATGAGCATAAAATAGAATAGATAATTCTCTTTACTTTTATATTTTGTGTCGATGCAATCATAATGTTGAAAAGATGCAAAAGTAAAAGAAGCACAAAAGAAATTTCGGCACAGAAGTGATGCATAGGATAATGAAGCATTCTATAAAAATCATTGCTTATATATTTCATACTATTCCCATATCTATCTATAATATATTAAAACTGAAACAGTTTCGAGCATTCTCCTTTTTAATAAATCCAACCACTAGTGAAATAACTGCATACAAGTAGCAGGTCATATCATTACTGCTTGACGCAGTCAAATAAAGAACCAATCTATCAAATTATTATATGTTCGCGACGTGTCGCAGACCTGATGCTTCCTCAGGGAGTTAGTAATAAGTACTAATACTAATAATTTAGCACTAACTCGCCTGAGGAAGCAGCAGGTCTGCGACACGTCACGAATATATCATAACTTGGCAGATTGGTTTTTTATTTGACTCCGTTGAAAACTTATGCATCTGCCACAACACGTAGTAGCCGCTATTTCATTACTGCTTGAAGATACAAAGGCAAGACATACCGCATATAATTATTTCAAATAGCAATGATGCATTCAATCCCGATCCCTATCTCGATATTTTTCAATCCCATACAATCACTGCTTTAAAGACACACATATGTCATGATAGAATAGCTGTCATTATGCAGAGAAGCTGTCTTTTGTTACTGTAGCCTCCGAATTAGCAGAGTTTACCCCCAATTTTTATCTAAGAAAATTTCTCTACATTCAACCACGATAGTACAAGAACATCACTCATAAGTTTCTGTTGCTATTTTATTCATCACCAAATTGTCAATAAGCACGAAGTAGTTATCTACAATGAGATTATTATTTTTATTATTATTATTTTTGTCAATTCTTGATTCTTATTGATAATTTCCAATCACTGTCATTTGATAATGCTTCTGATGAATGCTACTCATGAAATTTAAATGATTTTCTGAATATTTAAATTTTACAAGAACAATTATTTGGCATATTAGAGAGAAGAGAATAATTCATTTTATGATTTATGAGACGTCTGCATACGATGCAGTTCTTTGAAACTTGAAAAAGTGGTTTCACTTCTCTCGGTAATTAAGAAAATTTCATAAATCTCCGAAAGTTATACACGCCATGATAATGCTGTTCAAAGGCTTCTACATTGGTGCATCATTTTTGTCTTTGGTTCATAACTGTGGTTCGGATAAAACCTCCTGAAGCTCATTCCTATTCAGTCATTGATTTCTAAATCAACTTAAAATCATGACATTTTCTTGCTTGATTATTGCTCCACTGGTCGACCAAATTGCGAGAAAGTTGTAATTAAATGCGACTTTAATTACAGCAGTTGAAATTTGCACTGTTTTTGTATCAACAAATTACAACGAATCGTTAAAAGAAATTGATAACAAATTGCAATCAGTCTATATATTTTTTGAATAAGTTACAACTATCTCGTATCTTTCATCACTATGATGCAATTATCGTGTACTGTATTAATTGCAACCGTTGAAATTTGTACAGTTTCTGTGTAACCTAATTGCATGGGATTGTAAAAAGAAACCAGTAGCAAATTGCAATTTAACTTAAATAAATTTTACATAAATTACATCTTGTCTTCTTTGCTTATCGGATCCATCTACTGGCAACCTATGAATTCCACGTGGATAGATATCATTTACACAATTACTACAGATTAAAACCATCAAACCAGTCGTAAAACGAGAAAATGGCATTGAGTGTACCTGTATTAAGTTCATCATATGGTATACCTTGATTTTTTGTCTTATACAAGCATGTGTGATATAATAAATGAAACAACACAAGAGACAGTATAGCGGAGTAGTAATGTTGAATTATCGTTTGATATGATCAGCGGTTATTAAATATGTGCAATTTCAAAACCAAGAAGCATGAGTGAAAGTATGGTATAGGGTTGACGTAGTCCTATCACGCAAGTATAACAGGACTATTTCTAAGTGTCACAATTTTTTTAAAAACTTAACCGGTTCGTTTGTTTCTACTCAAAATTGACGATCTGCACTAACGATAATTCAACATAACCACGTCTACATTAAAAACATAAGAATCGAGACAATCAACAATATTCAGGTACGTTGACACATGGGATTACAATCATCCCCGAATCATGTAAATTTGGATCAAAATCTTTAATCAAAACACATGAATGGCCTTCACGCCAAAGAAATATGAGTGGTCTTCTACAATTTTGACGATGGTCCGAGGAACAGTGGGTAGAGTCATTCGACTGAAATTTAACATAGGGATATCATACGAAGTTAACATCTTCACTCGGGCAAAAATTTCCCTTCCTTTTTTATAAAAATGGCACACATCAACAAAAACTGATTCACCATTATGATGCAATTCCACGACGGTAGAACAAAATTTTCCTAGTCGACGATAACATGAAGCATAGAAATTCAATTGCCCACGTTTAACAAGCCCACGATTCATTAAGACGAACTTATGCACATCATCGGAATCTAAAGACAAGAGCTTCTTTATACGTTCCTTTTCACGATAGTCACTCAATTCTAAATAAAGCTTGCAAAACTTAAGAAGCGTCACTTTATTGCTAATTTGATCTAACAAACTTTTGTTGCCTTGAGTTAACACTTTATAACTGAAAAATTGGTGCTCAAAAGAAAACATTGAGCAAAACGGCATAGCACCGTAGAGGCGAACCTGATCCGGTAAATGCAACAGTAAGTGCATATTGATCGTACACATGTTTAAGTCGTAAAGATCAGCTAGTCTTGATTGAAAATAATTCACAATCTCCTCAACTTTACTATGATAAGCACGAGCAGAGGTTGAGTAACACATATGGCACACTACAACAAACGCAATAAAATGAAAAGCATATTCACGATCTTCAGGTAACTTGTAATACAATGATTGAAATATTGTAGGTAGACTGTAATAGAATAAAAAGTTCATGAAATCTCTGCCTTTCCAATATGACATCTCTTTCAAAGACTTGGGGTTGGTCAGAAAACACGGTATCTTTATCTTACTACAAATCCTCTCATAATGTGAGACATGACTTCCGATATAATATTTTTCACGGAAGAATGAAGAATCCACAAGCCGTTGCAATAACAATTTCGCACAGTTTTCAAACATCAGGTGGAGAGGATCTAGTAAGATACCAGAGGGAATTTGTAAATAACCACTTAAGCATGAACGACCTTTGCTTCCGAAAACATTTTCCTGTGCATCATGCGCAACTTCAGAATAATATGAATATAATTCGTCTGACAACGGATCTACCACTGGTCCATATTTACGACTATGCCCGGTACGGACTTTAGTAACAGTCCCTGGATTGCAGCAGAATACACAACCAAATTTTCCATTATATTGAGTATGATTTAATATAGATGCCAGTGCCGGTAAATCGAAAACGGCCGTATGAATTTTTACAGTTACATTGATAAGCGAGTCTTTGACACGAAGAGTGATGACTTTACCAATAATTGAATCTTCTAGAAATTCTGACAGAAACTCGCTCCAATTTGGCTTTGCTTTACCCAACCACAACCGGAAGGTTATTATGTTTTCTGGTTTCCACCGGATATAATTAGGAAGATCAAGCAGTACAGCATGAACAGGCCACAGTGTCTGCTTTCGGTAACGGTACAGTTGACCGCCATCTGTTGACAAATGTAGATGCAGAATAAATGGATCAGTAGAACTCAGATGATCACAAGAATGTAAAATATCACCATTGTCATTCTTAAGTATCTCCCGATATTTTTCTATGGTAACCTGATAGCGATGTAGCAGAATTTCTATCTGATGTTGAAGATCAAAAGTAACCCATGAGTTTCCACCATCTTCTCCAACTTGGTATGGTACTGTATCACCAAAATAAAGACTTCTCTTCACTTGTCTCACCATTCTTTTCCACGAAATTTTTTGTTGTAAGAATCCAATTATCTGAAAAAAGTAAACATATCAATAAGAAGCCTGTATAAAACAAATTTGCATAAAGACAAATCATGGATACACATTGTTGACTAGTTTCCGAGTCAGTCGATGCATTTCGCAAAATCAGGAGAGATTCTCTCTTAGAAAAATAGTGCTGTCTTGATTAATATATTTATTGGTACACGAATAAAGAAAGTACTCGTTGACGGGCCTTCGGCGTCCAGCACGTCGAGACAGCACTATTTTTCTATCAGAGAATCTCTCCTGATTTTGCGAAAATTAATAATTATTCATGAATAATAAAAATGCTATGTCTAAGTGTAGTACACGGTTAACTCTATAGATTGTCCGTAGGCTCAAAGTCGAATATTGCAGCTAAATGAAGTTCAACAAACTAAATTAAGTAGGAATTACTCTACTCAAAAACGACATATCAAGTTTCGGTAATGAAGTATTTTGCACAATTAGCTATTCATAAACCATGATCTTTATAATGATGGATTAAAACTTTTTCTAGCTACACTGATAAAATGATATAGGGTAATTCCATTCGTAACTGACGCAACCTTTGAAGCAATTATATCAGCACTGCCACACCAAAGCGATATATGATAATTTGACTAAATGTGTAGTGATACTAGACATGGAGGGCATACATATACATCAGGGTGTCCACCCTATCTGAGAAAAAAATTCACGTAAATGACAAAAAATTCACGTACCACTATTTCAGGCCTACTTGCCCGGCAAGCGACAGTTGGTTTGAGTCGAACTCATTCAAAAACTCTACCAGCAGCAACTACTCAAAGAAATGCAGTATTGAGATATTTACAGTAGGAAGATAATTCTTCAGTTTTTTCATCATGATGGTTGACATTTTCGTGGAATGGCCGTCTAATTCCAAGACTATGTTTGCGGCATGTAATTATTATAGCATGAACTGCATCTTTTTATTCGAAATAACAACATTTGGAAAAAGTAATTTCAAATATCTGCCTGATGAACGATTCAATCTTGACTTAGGAAATAAGAATAATTAATACTGGTAAACAAATATAACTCTTACCGTCAGAAATGACATAATGGAATCGAAAGCAATAGCAGATACGTTCTTCTCTAGAACCAAGATTACGAGAGCTGCTGACACGAACAGAAACCCATCATTGGGAACAGGTAATGGATATGACATGCATTGAACATCTTGAGCCTCCATTTCGGTTTCGCTTTCGATTTCTCCATCAGTATCGTCATTATCACTATCGTCTAGATCACAATCGAATGACTGAATGCCTTCCATCAACCGCTCATCATCCAGTGAATCATCTGAGCCTTCCTGTGCGAGGACTGGAATGACGGATCTGCAAAAAAAACACGATGTCCGCTACGTTATGGTGTAGGTTTCACTAATTCCAGTTGATTGAAAATGTGTTTATCAGTATTATTCACTTACGCGTATGTAGCAGTTTCGGAAGAATCAGACGCGCCATCCAAATCTTGTAGCACTTCAAAATAATTTCTCGAGAAAGCCATTCTGAAAAATGATTAACTGGTTGACCATTTATGTTGAATTAATGAATAACAAAACTAATATCATTGATTCAATTGCAAAGGGTACTGCGATAAAAAATCATGTGGTCTAGCTAATCCACGGTTGGAGTCTTATTTTAGAAAAGGTGTCTTAAAAACATTTGCACGTTAAGTGTCTTGTCTTAGTCTTGCAAGACAATTATATTTCACAAAACTGTCCTCTCTTCATTACATTAGTGTCATATATTCGGCCTATCATTGATCTTTACTTACGTCATTTCAACCACATGTATACTTCTGTTCTTCCCCGCCCATATTTTGCTGTTAACAATTGTAAGTCTTGACCTCGGCAATGATGAACACGTAATGCACACTTTCTTTAACACAGTGTCATGAGATGATCGTTATCACATATTTGTCACGAATAGCCATATATAATATAGCCATAGTATTGATTGTCATGGGTGTTATTCAAATATTCCTCATTATATTGATAGCAAAAATCAAAACATTGAGCATGGCATTAATAAACAATTCTAATTAACCGAATTATACAAACGGTTCTCAAACTTTCAATTCACAAATTAGGGCCCTATATACACACTATTAATTTGAAAGTCCTCCAGTAAAACGAAAACACATATACAGTAGAACGAACTGTAACAATAAGCTTCCGTGCCAGCTGTGCTCATCGGAAGTCACGAGTCACAAGATACATGACACAAAAACACATACGCAAGAAAGAGGACGTCAGCGCGAATTATCAGTGAAACCCCGCTCCTATAAAAATAAGATAAATGTTGGTCTTAGCAAATGCAAAGTGCCTGTCTGAAGTCATTTTCTTCAATGGCAGTCTTAGTCTTATCTTGAGACTAAGGCTGCCAAAGGTTATTGACTAAGGACACTTTTGGCTCAATCATGTCTTAAGACAGATCAAACGTGAGCTAATCTGACTAGGTGTACGCCTACATGTAGGCCCTATTTTGCCTATTTGCAACGCGTAGATATCTTCTTTTCGCAACGCCTAAGCCAGTTTTAATCACTTTGGCAGTATAACAAGCCAAAAAAGATGTCTTAGACAGTAAACGATCAAACGACTACTTTTCTGCTACCGCAACATCATTGATGGAAGGCGTAGATGACTGATAGGCAGGTGTTGACTGCAAAATTATATTTTAGGATCCTGGTGAAAACGGTGGTTAAATATAGATGTTGTCAAATATATATGCCAAATTAGTTCTGACTAGCTTGAACTTCATCTTTAAATTGGTTTGCATTATATCTTTAACTAAGGAAGTAAATTCTTTGTTTCTCAACATGTACAGTACGCATCATTAGGTGAAAACTGACAATATGAAACCGAGCAAATACAGAGAAAAAACGGGAAATATAATGTTGAGTTTGTAATACACAGAATTGAAAAAATTATTTATAAAAATTCATGATTGAATTACTAAAACGCTTTGTTTTAGCAGGCTGAAGCGAGAAGCAACACGTCGGTCGCGAGACAGAAACATTTCTATCAATGGTGTCAGGGTATATCTTTCAGGTTTGTCAAAGGTTGTGTTCGGATGCAACTACGAACAGCGGACCAACGACACTCATTTCTGTTTATCCCTATTTGACATAACAAAGGTACACTAATTTTTCTATTTATCTATATAAACATAATTTCGAAGTTGTTCCAACAGTGGCCATGAGACACCGAGTGAACATTTTCGTCCTCTCTCCACTTGTATTGAACTTGTTATGAATAAAAATCTACAACAGGCTTTAAAACTCGAAAGACATTTTAAATGCACATCATAACATGCTAAATACAGGGTGGCGGCCAAATTTCAAGCCTCAAATTCCCGGGCTGTTTTTCCGAACTTCCACCCTATTTTTCAGATTTACCAGATATGCCATTCCAATTGCACCGCTCAAAATTGTCCTGACACTTCTTTAAACTATCTTTATCATAAAATTTGAGACATTTCCTGTTTGAATTTTGAAACTAAATTTTGACGTATTAGATAATGAACGATATTTGACTTTACTGCACTCAGTTATCGAAATTTTTGAATTCTGTGAGCGCTGGTTCTTAAGTTTATAAGCATGACCTTTTCCTCAATGGCCTGCACCTAATGAACTGCTTGGGATCTGAATGATTTCATATCGACAAAAAAGCTAATTTCCTGAACTTTCCGAAGATCAAAAATTCTTCATTTTCATCATCTGATTCATAAAATTCTAGAAAGTTGTATTCAGCCGATTTATCAGACTGAAATGATCATACATGTTAAGTTGAAGCAACAAATGACAAGCAACAACCATGATATCAAAACGTACATGTTGATGCAATGGCACGTTGACACCAAGTTGTCAGGAAATGTCACCACAGAAGCCAGGAAACTGCCATACTGGACGAAGACCTCAAACGCCACTTGTTCGTGCGATTCGCGGGACTGAATAGAATAGGACCGACGTTCCTCTGCGTGTCGTAAGAGGCGACTAAAAGGGGCCTTTCGCCGCTGCAGCTCTGGTGTCGGCAGTTTGATGTCTTATTCTCATTGCCTTTCCTCAGTGACTATACTAAGTTGATGTTGCTCGGGATCCTGACTGCCGTAGCTTAGCTGTTGGGATATGCAGCAAAGTTCCTTGATCTTCCTCCCTTAAGGTATACGAGTATCTAGCTATGACTCGTTCAAGGTCCCCTCAGCGATGGCCGCCGCCACTCTTCGGAGGTAGGGGGTGGGGTAGGCCATTGTGGATCCTGCCTCCGAGTTTAATGATAGTCACCCTGTATGACCAGCTTTGTCTTCGGCATGGTAGTACCCCACTGGTATCGGAATGGCCATCTCCTCGCCAGCAGTAGGCATGCACTTGCCTACTGGTTGTGTCGCTTCGTATTGTCTTGATACGAAGCATTCTATCTGCCGGACGGAACCGGGTAAAACAAAACAACCGTAAACGCCAGAAGTACTCCAACTTATCATCCTTTTCGTATGATAAGTTTGCGTAGAAGCAGTAGACGCATGGTAACCGTCTGTCATAAAATTTGTGTCTGATGTTTCCAGCAAAGTCAGATATAATACTGGAGAATCAAGGTATTATAATCTTTCTTAAATCAAAAGATAGCGATGGTGGTGCAAACTGACTAAAGGCAAAAATTAAATGAAAAAAAGTTATGAAAACAGAATTAATCAGTTAATGAAAAGGAAATATTTTTGATCATCAGCTAGTATGAAAATGATACCTTTATCATTGTAAAATCATTTAGACCTCATGAACAGTTCACGGCAACAAGCCACTGAATAAGTGTCTGATCACCTGTGCTTGATTCAAAAAATAATTAAGCAGCTAAATGTAAGATTATCTAAATGTGCAGGTCTAATTAAGTTTTATCAAAAAACTTGTACGGCTCTGATTACTTATAAAACAATAGGCTTATCAAGTATAACCTTTTTAATAGGCTATCAGCTAATCCTGTACTCTTGAAATATTAAAGGTTTTATTTGAGCGTCGATTAGTAAGTCGGTGTACTTAAATTTACTCAATTTCTTACTTAGAATGGTATTTATTGATATATTTCCCGCGTTTCTGGCATTGACGTTGACGCAGCAAGGAACGAAATCTTCACCGCTGGAAGAAGCTCGAAATGGTTCCACAAGTTAGCAACCCAGGCATTTGGAAGCTGTGGTCCATACATAAGCCACATTGGTTTGGTTGCCTTCTTGTCATGATTTACTGTAAGGCTTCGAACTAATCACTTAGCTTAGCTGTTGATTTTCATTCGAAATGCCAACGAAAACTCTAATACACTTTTTGTCACTGGCAACGTTGGTAGAATTTTGTTGGCATCATTTCAGATTGATATCCTTCCTCAAATTGGTGAGGATGTAGGTGTAAGTGTGTAAGTAGCCAACAGTGCTAAATTGTGCGATTCTCACTCAGACGTTTTACTGCTCAAAAAGTTTTGAGGTTGTAAAATATCTTACAACTCACGAAATTAATAATGTGAAAATAAAAGGTAATTTATGTATGACTTCTTAGCACGACTCACAACTTCAAAATTGAGGTTGCATGATTTGCCATACTGTGAGTCTGTTACAAAATTACACGTAAGCACGTTCCGAAACACACACAAAAACGACTTTTCGCATAACCCTGTCGATAGGTTGCGAGTTTATACTTGTATGCACGAATTATAGTCAACCCAATTATGTACACGACTTCGATGTGAATAGCCATTAATTGTTTTTATAAGATGAAACGTTACTCATTTACAAAACTTCTTCATTAGTGATTTCACAATAGCGACGCGTCAACGACACAGTACCATCGCCTCATAGGCATCATTGGCACCGTCATGTGGAAATGAAACAAATTCATGAAGTCATGAATATTTCATCCAGATGTTGTACAAACATTTATGTTTACTGGGTTGCATCAATTGAGATTCGAAGAAATTCAATTGAAATAGTGGACTTAATAAGTTATATTAATAGCAATTGAAATCAAGAAATTATGCACATTGAACTTAGTGGAAAACTATCACAAAATGGCATTCCCGGGCTATTGAAGGGCTAATTGACTATTTCGCTAAAATTTAAGGGCGATTCCCGGGCTCGGCCGCCACCCTGTAAATAATTATACACGATTAATCAAATATATACGATATGTGCTCACGTGCAGAATTAGTTCAATTAAATTAAGTCTTTAATTTAACGTATGTGACTGATTTGATATTTCCGGATGAACAGTAAAATTAAAAAATCTATACAGGTATGCGATAGTTACGAAGAACACTTAAATAGTATTGTGAACAAATCAAAAGATTAGTTCAATTAGTACATGATTTTGAAGTAGAAAACAATATCTTTAAAAAATAGTGTATTTGAATCAAATACTGTTTCGTAATTACTTGAATTCAATGTAAATATGTAAAGAAACGTATGTTTAAAATTACAAGCTTTTGCAAAATTTCTTCATAGAGCATCTAACGGAAGCAGTTTATACTTAATTTACAGAAGAATAATAATCACATGCAGGACGAAATACTCACGGACAGTTTATCAAAAATCAAACAATTGACTAATAATCATTACAACTAGTTGAATACTATGTAAAAATGACATGATCGACCAATTACAGGTTGGAAGCGAGTTTCTATTTTATGATAGTTTGATATGCTCCGTATGCCTTACGTTTCAAATACATGTAAGAGTAGGCTCAAATACGTTCCCTGAGTAGGCTAGTGTTATTTTCATTTAAGTTGACTACATGTTTCAGATTGACCATGAGTAAGCGTCATTCGTATAGGACAGAGGATATTTTGCTATCTCGCGTATGCGATTTATATTAGGATTAAAGTTTTCGTTTCAATGTATGTACGCACATAAATAGAGGATCAATTATCATTTTTACCTTGCAAAACATTCTAGAACTGACGCTCGCCCATGGTTTGCCCGAAACATGTGCAACTTTCATTAGTGTCATACCATCCACCAAAGGTCGATACGCTTATTCGACTCATTATTTATTGACCTAGTGTATACGGAGTTCATAAAATCATGCTTACTGCATGCAGATAATTACTGTTTTCATCTTTGAAAACGTCAACTACTTACATTCTTTACGAGAATTATGGCATCAAAAGAAACGGAAATCCTTTCAATTTTCACTTTCAACAATGTGACATCGTCTTTGTACAACGATGTCACCATCTGTTAAATCTTTCACACAAAGTAGCTCATGATATACGAGTATGTTCGACTTCATCATTCGATTTCAGCTGACGTAGAAACTGATTGACACTCTTAACAATCAACGACCACTTGTATCGACCACCGAACCACTTCTTCACAGCCCCCTGGAGTATCATCACACCGTCTTCTGAAAACTTTTGTTTGTTCGTTTTGCCCTTAGGACAAAGAATCCGGTCCTTTAAATATTCGATAGTGTAGGATTTTCTGAGGAAATCGCGAGCGAAAACATTTGGGTTTGCAGTATTTAATGATTCTAGCATGAAATGCCCGTCAACACCACTGTATTTCGCGTTTTCTTTTGGTATATCTTCGTCTTCAGAACACTTTAAGTAAGCAAGGGATTCGTTCAGATCAGTAAACGCATCGATTAACTGCTTTAATGCACTCGTCTGCACACGCAGTTCGGCAAGTACCAGATGCAGTGCTGCTTTCAAACCAGAAATATCGTTTTGCTCATCCCTTCGGTTTCCAAATCCATCATTAGTTCGTGATGTTATTGGAGTCAAACTGAACTTCATTGGTTCCTTTCTTCTTTTTGGTGTTGAACTACACGATGTCAAGGCTTCTACTTTCCTCTTCTCTGCAGCTATTTCTTCTTTCTGCAACGCAGCGAAAGCATCAGGACAAGCTTGTTTGATGAAACTCTCTGGTTTCCCTCTACTCAGCGCATTCTGCCTTCGAATCTTCGCAGGCTTGCCTTCGAAGGGCACCTCCTCATCGGTTTCCACATGATCGGTATCAGAAGATTTGTCAAGAATTCTTTCCATACGAGATATAGCATCACTAGTTTGATACCCTTTGGAAGCAATGTCATCTAAATCCGACTCCAAGGATTCCATCTTTTCGAACGTTCCTCTACCTAGTAGCACAGCACTAACATCTGCGTGGTTGTGCTTCACTGTGATACGTTGTCCAATTGCAAACATCAGCTTCTCCTCGTTAGAATACTTGTCAAACATACAGTTGTTGACGTATAATGTTTCAGAGTATGAATTAGTCCCTGGAAACCATAACCGAATATGAAATGATGGCCTTTCGGTAAATTTCGAGGCAGCCGGACGCCTCCGTCTTGGCTCCATCTGCAAACAACGGGAAGTATGAAATAGATACCGTAAGAGGGAATGACTTTGGGCAATTTCTAACTTTTTCATACTTTTTCAGCATGACTCTAAGTAACCTCAAAAGTTGCATCAGAATCCTTTCCATCTGGATTTCATTTCAATGCATTAAATTAACTATTTTCTTATCTGATTTATTACAAATACTACTCTTAGAATACTTTTTAGACAAGTGTATTCAGTGATCTCTAGCGAAGTAAGAGTGCGCGACAGAAAGTCGGAATATTTAATTTCTGATTGATTGCTTGGAATCTCCAAAAGCTGTGAGCATGTATTCTAAATGATATACCATACTAGATGTGATATCATTCAAATAATTTTATTTCGCAACGCATCTTTTTAATGGGACAAATTTTTGCTAAGTGGAGGTCAAGAGGATTGGCCGCTACTCATTTAACCCTCGCCCTACCAAGGTCGTGCCCATCTTCGCCATACCAAGGGGTGATTTTAAAAATCACCAAATGATTTTAATTTTTGGAGCTGTTTTCCTTGATAATTGAAATGTTCCATGCTAAAATGTATAGAATAACATGCAGAATACGTGCGAATGTTTGTATTTCATTAAAAAATAACCATGATAACACCATACAACGATGCGACAAATCATATGGTAAATATGAATAGACATTGTCTATTTCTGTGAACATCCATTACACAAAACGTCGATAACAGTTCCATGCTTACCGCACACCGGTGAATTATACACATGACACTTTTGATTTGTTAGATTACATGCCCTCGGTGCCTCACCAGCAGCTCTGCATCCTGTGCATCTAGCTTTAGTACTTGTCGGTGTTGTATTGCAAGGGAAAAAACAAAGCCCATGTTTCAACTTTGGTTTCCTTTGGACACGTAAAACACAATTGACAACGGGATCGGTAGGGCGTTAGCTATCGGGACTCATCACTCATCATTGATTGTAAAGCTTCAGATATTTAACCAATGGTAAGACGATATGCCAAATGCATCGAAAGACGAAGTCGTAAAAGGAATTTCGGTAAGAATGATCTCCAAAGAAATTACAATCATTTTATAGGTGATTTAGAAAATCAGCCCCTTGGTATGGCGAGGGTAACAAGGATTATCAAGAAAACCATTAGGTGTATATGGAATGCTGAACATGAGAGGAATTTTCTTTCATCATGCTTTCAAGTGGTAACATGACATTAACACGTCCATTTTAGCATTGGACCAAAATGAGGAATGCCAACTGATTAGTGATTACGTACTATTATAACAGAAGATAAAGAAATTGCTGACCAACTGATTTCGGCTCTCAATGACGCTCGGCAGAGAAGGTGGGAAAAAGACACCAGCGACCTGGATTTTACCCACTAAAGCAGGAAAAGTTGGAACCTCCTTCGAAAACTGAGTTCAGGCCAAACAAATAGCCCTTCGGGAAGGTCAAGCTTGAATCCGAACACCTTCGATGGTCATTTGGTGAAACACGGAAAGTCTGCTTGTGACAAGCCTAAAGTGAAAGAAGCTAACAAATTGTGGTATGACTTCGCACATCGCGCCGAATCGAATAGCACCGCAAAACCCGACCCATTGACGGTGGAAGAAACTCTCGATGCCATAAAAGACATGAGGAACGGTAAAATGGCTGGGTACGATAATGTCTTACCTGAGTTTCTTAAAAACACTGGTCCTAAAGCGTTACAATGGCTAGCGCACTTCTTTACACGCTGCATAACGCAACAAGCTATCCCTGAACAGTGGCGACGTACGAAAATCATAGCTTTACCTAAACCAGGGAAGGACATGGCTAAAGCTATCAGCTACCGACCTATTTCACTCTTATCCGTGACATTCAAGGTTCTAAAGAAAGCAATCCTACGTCGAATATCGAGCACTGTGGACAATTGCTTGGATCTTGCTCAAGCGGGATTTCGTAAAGGTTGTAGCACGCAAGAACAAGTGCTAGCTCTGACTACATACATTGCAGGCCTGTGATTAGCCTATGAGAAAAATTGAGGATTTTCCTTGAAAAAATTGAGGAATGGAAACGGAGACTAAAATGGTAATTGCAAAAAAACCTCCAAATTTTAGCATGGATTTTGGGCCGAACTGCAAGTCATGAAAGTCGAAGAAGGCAACCCCAGGGTTGACCACACCACACTTTTTGAAGTTGTGTATATTACAAAGGGATATTGGCCTGGTCATAATCACTTCCCGCGTTGTTACGAATTTAATTTGTTGACCTCAAGTACTATCTGCTCAGAATGTGTCGAACAGAGAATGTCAGATCAAGCTACTGATATCGCTGTGCTTCGCGCTACCGTCGCCAGTTCAATTATACTTGTCAGATTCGTATACTGCAATTTTTTGAATGTAGGAAATATCCTAAATACAGGCATCCGTGGCTATTGCAACGACTAATTTTGACAGATTTTAGACAAATTTTTGGAGGAGAGTAACCCATAACTATAAAAAGATCAAAATCGTTGACGGAATGCATTGCTGGTGACTCACAAAAATTCAGTATTATGAAGGATACGCCACATTACACACGAATATATTCATATATTACTTTTTACTGCATAAGTTTTGGTGGCTCTTGTTTACTTGTCAGCGCTTTGATCATATCGCTCCAATCTACATTCAAATGAACATGAATTCTCTCAGACGACACAAAATAAATGTTAGGAACAGGCTTGCCAGCTAAGTCGTTGGTCTCATCTAGGCAAAGAGTGAAAGATTATCACCTCCATTCGTATGAAGTTCCGCTGAGAAATTGACATCCACATCTTGCAATATACCCACGTTGAAAATCTACCAACCCAGTAATATGTGGTTTGAATGTCTTCATTAATCTAAGTTCGCATACAACGATAAATGATGTGTGCATTACTTTCACACCAACCTGTGTTCAGATGTCGGTCTGCAAACCCTGGAAAACGTAGCTGCAGACTCATGGGATAGCACAGCCTCATAAGCTTCTAACTCCCACACACTAGTGACCAGGAGGCATATAGACACCACATTTAGAGACCATCCGCTTTACCCCATCGGATGTGTTCATATTCAGCGGAAATATAATGGAAGAGAATGAGTAAAGCAAAAGCTTCAGTTGATAAGAGCATTGAAATCCAAGTGGGCTAGGCCAACTATACGTTATCACATAGAAAGAATAGAAAAGGATATAGAAGATCGATGCCTATCCTAAAGTATCCTAAAGTTCTTTAAGAAGCACAGGCATGCATTTGGCAACCATATAGTCGCAGAAACATAATGAAGGCTGTGAAACAGGTCAAGATAATTAATGAAAATAATTGAATAAGCATTTTATTGTTGGGATTCTCCGCAACATTATGATGTTGGAAGTTAAAATTGATTGCTGTGTTCAAATATACAATTTCTGTAGGTTGATCGCAGTGCTTCACTCATTAAATACGTGAAAGTGTTACACTAAGGAGTTCGACAGACAACAACTTCAGACTTCTCTGCATAGCAAAAGTACGGACGAACCCAAACATCTGCAGACATGTAGCTTCCAGAAATGAAAACGACGTGAAATAAGAACACGCTATAAATCATAATTGTTCAAGCTCAGGAGTCAGGATGTAGGATACATGTTACAGGATCCTATCTCAGCTTCTTGATTGGAAGTTTACATATCATCACCATTCGCCAAAAAACAATACATTATCCTAAATTTAGTCTGAAATGTGTCACATTTGAGGAATTTCTCTTAGTTAAGCTATATTTGAGGAATTTTTGAGGAGTTGAGGAGTTGAAATAATATTTGAGGAATTTGAGGAGCAATCACAGGCCTGTACATTGAGAACGGATTTCAGAAGCAATTGAAAACAGGGGCCGTCTTCCTCGATTTAACAACGGCCTACGATACCGTTTGGCAGAGAGGACTCTTGATAAAAATTTCTAAAGTCCTACCACGTTGGGTGGTGCTCCTTATGGCATTATTCTCGGAAAATCGACGATTCCGCGTGCATATTGACGGCAAAACGAGTAAATGGCGAGCCCAGTTAAACGGGTTACCACAAGGATCAGTCCTCGCCCCGATTTTGTTCCATTTGTACATAAGTGACCTCCCAGATACCCAGAGCAGAAAATTCATTTATGCTGACGACATTTGCTGCGCTCACCAAGAAAAGGAGTTCGCCAAATTAAACGAAATTTTGAACAGCGACATGGAAAAGATGGCAGCATATTGCAGAGACTGGAGTCTTCGACCTAGTGTGATGAAAACCGTTGCATCGAGCTTCCACCTCAATAACAGCCAATGCGAAACGGCGCTGGACATTTATATGAACGGCACTCGTGTCAAACACGATCATTCTCCAACCTACCTCGGTGTGACACTAGACAGAAGTTTATAACTAACAGAAGTTATTGGCTAAGTATAATGTCAATTTGAAATCAGTATCTTCTACTCATCGATATACATGGATTTAGCTATTGAAGTCTCAGCAAAAAAATTGGCAATGAAGTTTTTATTGTATAAAAACAAATGTGCTACATCAAATTCACCGATCTGAATTAATTCCGATCTTCTTTAAAAAAAATCGCATGTGAATATGATTGAATTGAAGCCAATGACAGCTTTTGTGCGCGACTTTTGGGACACCAGGTAGAAGTCGCTAATATCTTTCCGAAGTCTGAGACATCCACCGAGTTCGAAAATTCATGTGCGCGAAAATAAGCCTAAATTAACTCATGCAACCTGAAACAGAAAGAAAACACACACGGACATTGGTTCATGTTAGCAAACGAATGCGAAAAGCACAAACTAATATGGTCACAGAAAAGCATAATTACATTTTATTTACATTATTGACGTTAAAAATTTAGCTCAGAACGTTTTCACAACTTTCAATTTCGACGAAATCAGGATTTATCCAGGCTATCAAGGCCAAATTTTCGAAATCAGGATTTATCCAGGATATCCAGGCCTTGTAGACATACTGTTGACTCCATTTATTAAAAAAAATCTCTCTGTTTCTATTGTGCCTTGATAAAGCCGTAAGGCGAAATATTGGCAATTTATATAATAAATATTTGGTATCCGCTGAATATCTTGCTTTTTTAATCATTACTACCGGATACGTGGAAAAAAGCTCTCTGGATTAACTCCATTTATAATTTATTGTGCTCTCCGGAGAGTTATATTTTAGTAAATTTGGCATGAGTACACCGGATTAATCCAGCAAACCGTGTGGCGATTCCAGTCAGGCTTCATGTGGAGTTTCACACACATCTTGCTAATATTACCAGTGTTTTATAATTCAGGACAGCCGAACATACTTTTTAAATGTTGTGATGGAATAGCCATAAGCTGATAACTAATTACACGCAGATTTGCACCGAAATACCCACCACTACAAAAATGATCCGCTAGGATTTCAAAATCACTTATTATAGAGACTAAGCCTAATCGGTCCCTAACTAGATTCTTACATTCGAATCTTGCAACCTGTCGGGTTAAATATAAAAATTTTGATTATCAGATCTTTATCATACAGGCCTATTATGGTACGAATATTCGCTGCCGTCATATCCATGGGATTGTTGAGAAACACTAGATCCTTATACCGAGCTCATACACATTCATCCCAGGGAACGTGAGATTAGGAGTTTGTAGAGACTAATCGGAAGGATCCTTCTTTTCGCTTCTTTTGTAGTACAAGCGGTCAACATTTGAACTTGAGATGTTCTTCTCTCCTAAATCTATGGAAGATACCATCTATTGTAACCGATCCGATTGGTAAATAAATCAATATAGCGCAGAAATTTATTAATTTCTGTGCATGAATACGTAGATGACATGTAGCAGTATAAGCAGGAATCGCGAAGCTTCGTCAATTTCAAACGTATCATAAATCGTACTTAATCATGCTTTTAAATACATAGCACAACATTGCATACTAATTCTCATTAAGTTTATTTAAGCTCATTTAATCATATTTTTCTCTAGAAACAGCTCTCTTCAATCATCAGCTGTTTCGTTCATCACACAGGTGTTGAAGAAAGTGTATTGTTTATATTCAAAAATACAATGACAGCCATATATATAAACAACAGTCTCATAAAATTGTATAACATAAACTGACACTTCATCATATGTACTAAATGGTCGCCATAGATTATAGCTAAGAACAGACTTCCGTTCAGTGTCATTGAATGCTCATAAGAATTTATCCAGTATATATGCGTTCATTGAAGGATGTAAAACTGAATTATGTGGAATTACGCAGATAAAAAAAGGAATAATTAACAATGCTATTCACCTTTCATCACTATTGTATGCCATAGACATTATGACATAGCTAGGTAAAGCAAGTCACATTTTGCGTCCACACAAATCGCATTACTGGGACAGACTATTGTCTTTAAACAAAATACTTTATTCAAAGATTAAAATACATATTATTATACAGTGTTATATGTGTTTACTATACAAAATGTTATTCAGGGGCCATTCACTTATTACGTCACGCAAATTTCGACGATTTTCGACACCCACACACCCCCTCATCACACTTCGTCACGCTTGAACTGACACCCTCCCACCCCCCTTGCGTGACGTAATAAGTGAATGGCCCCTCACATGTAGTACCTGGTAAATAGCGATAACGCACACAAAATATATTCAATTTCGCACAATACACCAGGGACACCAGGTGAGGTCAAACATCTCAAATGACTATTGACTTGCTTAGCCGATAAAATCAGATAAAATAATTTATATGAATGTCGAAGAGCATTTATTTTTCTTTTCAGATAATCATCCGACATCCTACTATGTTCAAAATAGATAAAGCATACATCAGCAGTGTTGAGCGATTTATATACAGAAATATAGGGCCTACGGGTCTAGAAAAGCATATGCGTACAACGTCTGAGAAAATGTCGAATCGCATGCGCCGGATATTCCTTGCTTGTGGGGTTCAAATTTGGAGCGTTGTATTAGCCACATTGCCGTCAAACTCACATATTTTGTATAGGAAATGTTAATATATCCTCTTGACTATGTTTAGTGCAATGCCTTTGTGATTCATGTAGGATCTTTCATTAATTTTATTTTGTTTGAAAACTGATTGTTTTAAAAACAGCTGATGTCTTGGAAACGATGACAACAATAACCGGGTTTGGATTACCATGAAGTTTCTGCTAATTTCATGTAAGCCTTGGCGATTATCTGCGCATTGATGCAGTATTCGGGACATGTTATTAGCAAAAACACTATTCATCTAAGATATTCTTCATTTGGTAAGTTTCATAACAGTAAACACAGTCATAACAGTCTTTTAGTAATCAGTTTATTTTCTTCACCAAAAGTTCCCGGCCCTTCCAATTGATTAACAGAAAGCGGCTTTTTTGCGAATCATAAGATTAACTCAATGTGAGTTGACTTTGTATACCTCATACTGGGACCATTCAGTGGACCTTGGGATCCTCGGCGAAGTATACGAATTTTTGACATATTCTGATGATCAAATTGAATTATTGGTCACATCAGGTTATATAATTTGATGTAATCTGATTTTTAAAGATAATCGAAGTTAGGTTGCGATTTTCCCGTGATTTGCCGGTCTCGTCTGATTCAGACGTGATAGTTCCGTGTTCCCGTGTGAATAAGGAAACATTCATAGACAACATGAAAGAAATATCCCGGTAAAACACTTAAGTAAACAAAATGTTATTCACATGTAGTACCTGGTAAATAGCGATAACGCACACAAAATATATTCAATTTCGCACAATACACCAGGGACACCAGGTGAGGTCAAACATCTCAAATGACTATTGACTTGCTTAGCCGATAAAATCAGATAAAATAATTTATATGAATGTCGAAGAGCATTTATTTTTCTTTTCAGATAATCATCCGACATCCTACTATGTTCAAAATAGATAAAGTATACATCAGCGGTGTTGAGCGATTTATATACAGAGATATACGGATCCCGTGTGAATAAGGAAGCTTTCATAGACAACCTGGAAGAAACATCCTGGTAGAACACTTAAGTAAATGAATGCAGTAGAGCCCATATTTGGTAGGACCGAGCTGTTAGTTGTCATTATAAATATATATTACATTTTGTTTAGAATTTAATTGCAATTACCTGATGCGAAATCAGGCGTTATTTTAAACCCCAAAATTGCAATTTATGCTAAAATTTAATTACATTGATCATTAACAGACTCAAGCTGTTTTTGAAATTGCGAAAGTTGTAATTTTAGTTAACATAAAATTGCGATTAACTTGTATGGAATCATTTAAATTGCAATTTCCCTGTTTTATCCTATATTTGTTTCAACGGTATCGCAATTTCGTCAACCAGTGTCTCTATCGTTTGCTTGTCAAAGTACTTTGTATGAATAGACTAGGAAAAATCCAAACTCTCATCTTTCCTAAAGAAAAATAAAGAAGTAAATGGCGAATATACATTAAACATTTACACAATGAGTGAGTCGCTCTATTGAAAAGCTGTTACTCCTGACTTTGTTAATCTTTCGTTGCTTACCGTCCCATCAAAGGCAAACAATAGGCGCTACAAATGACATAGAAATCGGATCATCAACAAATCTCTCATCACTCGCATGAAATGGAGTCAATTACGCAAGACCAGATTAAATATTTTATTTGATGAAATTAGCGTGGAGACAAACCCTGCTGTCCAACAAAGGACATTCTAATGAGACTTTGAATCTGCACATTTTGGTCAATTAACGATAGAAGCAGAAATGGTCAATATTACGCAAAGCCCCACTCAATATCCTTCCTCTTATCAACAGACGTGTTGTCTGAATTGACATTTTCACCGACTGAATGTACATTTTCACCGAAACACGAGATTTGTAAAACCGAAGACAAAATTTACAAAATTGCTTCAAAAAGTGAGATACTCTTTGACTAGAATGCTAACAGCACGTCACAGCCATTTCAATTTCATAGATACACGGAGAAAAAAGGATCTCCCTGGTTTGCGACCAATATAAAAATTCACAATCAAAATAAATAAAGGAGTGAAGCGCTTCATCCATCGAACAGAATCAGGTGGCTAAATTATGATTATACATATAATTTATTGTGGCATATATAATTTCCTGGTCATTATTACTGTCGTCGTTTTTATCATTGGTCCTTATTCTGACTTGCCATCAAGAAATCACTGAACTGAAAATTTAAATAAATGCTCTTTCAAACAACAAACAAAGGACCGTTGAAAGACATTGAATTTCTGCTTGTAATCTCTTCCCAATAATTATTCCAGTATTTTTTATCACTCGATAAGTAGCCTTGCTTAGATTATTAGTGGAATTTTTCAATTCAACAACTGAAATTTGAATTCGTTTGTACACAACATGAAGTTTCATTTTGCGTAATTATTTCACCTCAAATCTATTCAATTTAGAATGCTTCCTTTCATACCACGATTTTGCAATTATTTTCTAGATTCCTCAATGCGATTTATCAGATCTGTATCAAGATAAAGATATCGAGTTATTTTCTTTTCCTGTTCATATCACTTACACATTTACGTTTTGATCTTAAAAGACTTCACTGTTAATGAGAAGATGATGCAGCAAATGTTGACGATTAATCACATCAACAAATACCATAGCCTCTTAAATAATCTAAAGCATCTTAGAATTAATTATTGTGAAAATGTTATTGCTAGAATAGAATCATATAGATCTCTGGTTTTGAATGAAGTATATGAAGTATTAATGAAATCAATCATCGAAAAATTCTCTAATTCGAATTGCAATTTTTGAAAATGCATTAATGTGTGTTAAGATCGTTTTCTTCTTGCCAAAATCACTAAGAAAAAGAAAAAAACAGAAAGAAAAAGGCATGCATTTTTTTACTCAGAAGCATTTTTACTTCATTAAAGGAGCACTAATAAATAATGATGCTGTCATATTGATACCAATTTGTCTCTTGAACGGAACATTCAAGTGCAGAATGAAAAGAAATATAATTATCTACTTAAACAAGCAGATAATTAATATCCCCGCTCACTGTGAAAGGATTTAGGAAATTGTTGTGATCAAAATGATATTTAGAAACCTGATGATAAGCCTGTCCTTTCGAATCAGCTATAAAACTCGGAGAATAAGCCTAGAAAGTTCTAAAGCATGACAATTATGCACTTGGAATAGCCTATGCGTGTGGCGTCACTATCTATTCATCATTCATTATGTTGCATCACACATGCATATATCTGAGTTTGAACACACACTTAGTAGAACACTCTTCCACCGGTTAGAGCACTGTACAATCTCATTTTCCATGTAGCACCAATTGATTTGTTAATAAATGGGCAGTATTCTTGTAGTTACTGTACAATATCCGGTATTTACCGGTCGTAGGAGTGCTGGAGTGTCGGAGAAGTGTGTATTCAAACTCAGACTCGATTAGTAGAACACTCTTCCACCGGTTAGAGCACCGTACAAACTCATTTTCTATGTAGCACCAATTGATTTGTTCATAAATGGGCAGTATTCTTGTAGTTACTGTACAATATCCGGTATTTACCGGTCGTAGGAGTGCTGGAGTGTCGGAGAAGTGTGTATTCAAACTCAGACTCGATTAGTAGAACACTCTTCCACCGGTTAGAGCACCGTACAAACTCATTTTCTATGTAGCACCAAGAAGTTTTCTGGAAAATCTTATCATTTTTAGAAAAAATCGGTTTTTGGAGGTTTTTATCGGTTGTTCGTGTAAGGAAAGTGCTGGAAGTTGCTGTACAAACTCAGTTTTTGTTTTTGCATCTCAATTTTTCCATCGGAATGCTGTACAAATTCGCTATCTAGGTAGCACCAACACTTGCACCAATTTTTCGAAATTAAATTTGAATTTTGAAGGTGAAGGAGTTCGAATTTTGGAAAAAATTTTATCTGTATAAACTCTGTGCCTGTGGTTTTCTATTCTGTACAAACTCTATACAAAAGGTTGGTGTTGAAGTTGGTGCTAACTTCATCGACATGGACTTCTGCATGGATTTCCATAGCATTCAGAAATCCATGGTTATTGTACTCGGCGGTCATATAAAAACGCAACATTCATCTTCACCGCCTCTCTCTAGTAGGGCCACAGAAATCACTTTATCATCCAGTTTCAGGAAACGCATTCGACAAAGACAATCAACTCCAGTTGCAAAATACAAATTCTGATGTTGACGCGATATCATATTTTACTCGCATGCTGCACCGGACGCAAATCAGAATGCAGCCTTTGCTCAATTTCACTTAATTGCCTCCACCTATACGCTGGTCGCATTGTGGGCACTAGATAATCATGCTCGAGAGGAAATTTGATAATCTCACACGGAATCTGACCTTGAGAAATCCATCGATCATGTGGCCAGGAATAATAGATTAGATACTTAGTCTAATGCTTTTTGATATCAAACATAAAGGTTGACGTCATACACTACATGCCGGTCTGTAATCACTTGTATTGTAAAATGTCATAGCCTACAATAGTAAGTTTTTGTAACCATTGACTGCAAAATGAAAAAGTATTTTGTCCTCAGAAATCAATTTTTAGTGTTGAACAAATGTTCAATTATGTTTAACATTAATCACTCCGACAGACAGTGGGTTCCCGTGAAGCTCGATCGCGTCCACAACTAACAGTCCTACTCAAAAGATTGATTGGCTCATAACTCAAGTCCTCAATTAATTAGTTGCATGAGTTCCATCGTATCTGCGAAATAGTGAGGCACTTGTAAATATGGCAGAATGCATGAAATAAACAGAGACTTAATCACGGATGATGAAACGTTTGTGTCATTAGATATAGCTAGCCTTTACCCTAGCATACCGATTCAATATGTTATAGAAAATGTGCTCAAATTTACTCTACAAGATTGGAGCAACTTTGGTATCAATATAGAACACTTGAAAAAGTGTCTTACCTTCATATCATACAACTATGAAATCGGTTTGGAATATGAGACTTCACTTATTGTTTCATTATCTCCACCTATATGCTACGTGCTTTAGTTCGGTGGTATGTGGCATCGAGATAATTTCAAATGTGCTCTTACAACACCAGACAAAAGAATGAATGTGGCAATATTCCATTTGGAACTGATACAAGTAGTCTTGTCAATGACGGTCTGCATGAGTATTAAGGATTGTATCGAAATATACAATACAATTTGACTAAATGTAGACATATATTTTGCATGTAAGTAGGCATCACGTCATATACTCCAAATCGTTCACTATATCTAGAATTTAGTCCATTATCAATCACCATGGATAAATAAAAGCACAATGAAAGCCCTTACATTAATGAAAATCTTGCCAACAAAAACTTATCTTATGGTTAGAAATGCCACCTGCGGGTGCTGAAAAACTTTCTCCCTCCTCAACAATGCTGCACTTATGATTCCTTTGTACCACCAGTTCTCAACATTTAATGCTACTTCAATGTAACACAACTACCTGCCTCACACGATTTCCCCATTGTATGTCAGAAATCTCAAGGTGAGCGCTATCTTAGCGTCATCGCAGCGTTGTTCATCGAAATATTTGTCAAGTGTTTCAGAATAACTCCATACACTGTAAACCGTTGACTGACAATTGACAGACATTTATCCTACAAAATCTATTTTGTCGGTCATTGTTATTTCTTGTAGGATGATTGCCACTGAACACCTACAATATTTGACAAAAAGGACAAAATGAATAGCAATGAATTACAGCCTAAATTTTATCAAAAATGTTGGTAATTAATTGAATTATGTCAAAATGAATCATGGTTTTGCCACACAATAATACAGATTGCCCAAAAGTCAAGCAATCACTAATCGAAAAAATCAACCAATATTCAACAGTTTTTGTTTAGTTAATTTGCATACAAAGCATCTGTTTCGATGTCGGTGAAGAAACTACAAATTCGTCGGATATCGCAGGATATTGGAGGTGACGATCGTCGGTTGATTTTGTCAGTAATTTTGTAGGATAATTGTCGGTCTATGGTTTACAGTGTACTTAACCATTATAAATATCAATTGTTCTATTTCTATGTTCTGAAGCACACGAACGTCTGCATACAATGAATGCATTGCATACAACTACAGTGCGATAAGAAATTTTAACAGCCATGTAGCCATGTAGCGATGAAATCTTCGATAGTACGAGTATTTATTGCACGGTAAGGGTCATTAATCGTCCGTCGAGCAATAATCACGGTTATTTTCTTTATGAAGGCATTTTGATTAAATAACTTACAATCAATTTGCTCAGGGCTGCACTTCCTTTGATCGGTGACTAGGTGATCGCCTGAAATGACCTTCAACAAACCGCGCGCTATTGCCCATTCTACACTCACTAACTAAACAGAGTGACGAATTGGATTTCTATGCATCGAACAATTGAATGACAATTATCCAACTTCGTGAACTGATCGCAGTGATGTTTTTAATCCTGCAATGGTTCTTGTCTGCATGTAATGCCAAGCGGATCATTACAGATCTAGTGAAATGACAAATAGTTCTTGTCATTAACTTCATTCAATCGTTTGGTAACCTTCCTCAGACTTAGTACATGATGTAGATTACATTCACTAAATAGGTTTCCATTCGTGTTCACTGAATAATTTATTGATTTTTTAATGATGTAAATTTCTTGACTCTATTTGTTAAGTGAGATGTTTTATTTCAACAACTTTTTTGTTGTATTAAAATGAACTGCACTGAGGCAACAAATATTGCTCTGCAGGTGAATTCGATTGCAGTGAAAACAACCGATTTTATGAAATGTACATGATGTAATTAGGATATGTAAACGACAAATATGACAAGGAAATTAAAAAAATAATATAAATAACTCTAATGAAAAATTAGTGTCTCAGCAGTGGAAACAATCGTCTCCAAAGCCTCATAACACGAGTGAATATCGTCAGGAGTGAACGAGTAGGCTTTGAAGACGATGTTTAAAAAGTCATAGAAAGTTAGCCCCACAGTCTGCAGAATTACATTCATCACCTGTCCTCCGTGGGGCTTTGGCAACCAATGATAAACGGTTTTGACCAAGTCAACTTTCACTATAGCGTCTTTCTTCAATTGCAAAATTGCAGCAACTGCCTTGTAGCCGTGCTCGTCAGCTGCCAAACGAACGACATTTTCTTTCACACCGGCCCAGATGTAGTTTATGATGAGCTCTCCAGAAGGGTCCATGGACTGCATGAAGTCCTCGGAGAGACACCTCCCTAAGAAACGGATGCCGCAGGCGTTGGTAGCACACATCCTGATGCGCCCTCGCACTATCAGGCCGAGTCGAGGGAGAATTCCCGGCATTGTTGCCATCTCGGCAAGGAGATCGCAGCCGATGCTCGAGCTGGCATATTCATCGAAGTTTTTACAAACTCGAGACAGCACGAGCATCGGCAGGATGACGTCATCGGAGTTGAGCCATTGGATGGCTAGCAGCTTGCCGTAAAGGTCGCAACGCATTGTCATTGCCCTCCACAGAAACAGGCCGTGTCTGAGGCTGTCCTTTGTGGAGTTGATGGCCACGAACTGCCAGCTGAATTGCAGAGTGCGTGCGCTTTCACCCAGTTCGTCCATAAATTCGTCCAGCAAGGACTTGTTGGGTGAAAGTGCTGAAGGTTGACTGGTGAGGTCATCAAGTCTCCTGTCGTAGCACTGAAATCATCAAGAAAATAGCCAGTTAAGTAATACTTCGAATAAGCGAAAGCTAGTGAGTTACACATGTTAATTACACAGAAGATGCTAACAGGAAGGAAATTACAATACTTTTCATCATCAATGCAATTATTTTAAATTCACACACGAAACAACAAAAATAGAAATGTTAATGCGGCAGGTAGTCTTGTAGTGGGTTACATCTTGCCAATGACAAGAATGAGCTTGACCAGAATAAAGATATTTGTACATACTGTACGACATGGATGTCTATGAATAATATGATACAGAACTCGGGATATTCAACTCTCAAAGCGTGGGAAATTGACTGTGGGCTGAATTTTTTATATGACACTGGAAATTTCTATGTTTGATTTGAAATTATTTGCATTACTGCAATGTTATTTTAGTCTCCTCTCCGAAATGCTTCTCAAATCTTAAGTGCCGTCAACCGTTGAGAAAATATGGATTATCTGTATTTTGTTTTAACAAAATCACATGAGACATAAAAGCACATAATGTACGATAAAGAATATAAGAGAAGTGTGAATAAAAATTCCTGTAGAGATAGATTGCATGCAGATGGTTGAAAGTCTATGTATTATTCAATGAAATAAAAAATCTTTATAACTGTCAAGTTGAATTTTGTTGTTGATGTTCGGTTTCAGCTTGTTGATGAAAAAGGCTTCTCGCAGTCGTAGATTGATGGAGTGCTTGTCACTTGAAAGAATTCTTATTGAAATTGTTAAGTTTACACATGTTGGTAGATGTTTGTACATTGATGAAGTGCTGATTGTCACATGTTAACGACCCCGGATATAAGTTTTCTAACTGTACTTCCAATATAAATATTGCTACATTTATTACATAAGATTTGATAAACTACAACTTTGACAGATACTTTTTCTTGTTATTGGACAGTTGCGAACATTGTTTAAGAGAATTTCTTAATGTTCTAATATTTCTCGTTATTCTTAAGTTAATATTTTCACGATTGAAGATTTTTTGATTTGTTTATCCTTTCCTTTCATCTCTGACGAAATTGATAAACAAATCAAAAAATGAAATATTTTACTTTTAGTAATCCTTTACTTTTGGTTACTTTTGAAACTTTTTAGCAAAATACCTTAAATGAAGAACCTGCCGTGCGCCGCCGTAAATTTAAATCAAAAAATCTTGAATCATGAAAATATTAGCGGTAGAATGACGTTGGTATGGTCGCTAGTACATTTCGGTTTTAGATTTGCGTGATTCGAATTGCAATGTAGCTAAGAGATATTTGTCATCTATTGAATGGCAAAATGTTTTGATGGATGTCAGTCTTGATGAATCTTGCGAACGATTTTACGGTTCTCTACGATATGCTTAGAGTTGCATTCCCTGTGATTTAATCACCAGACACCAATCTGATAAACCGTAGATCACCAATGTGATAAAAGTGTTAATAAATAATAGATATAAAGCATACCATGAGAAGAATTAGGACCTTTATTATCACTGTCAAAGTAAAGTAAAGTCAGCAATATTTGATGCGATGAAACACTGGGGTGATGCTGTTTTCAATTCGTCTGGTCCTTCCAAATGGGATGTGTATTAGGCATTAATGAACGATAGCAAGAGAAAGCACAATTGGCTTCCACAAAAAAAATAGAATAGAATAGAAAGTTAAAGAATAGAAATATGTCCAATCTGATAGAGTTGCAAATATATCCCGCACTGACGTGTAACTCCATTCTGCGGACGCTTCCAGTTTTTATCACCTTTGTGCCATTATAAATTTTGCTCGTGATCAAGCTGGTTGACAGAGAAACGTCGGGCGTTATATTTGTATTTTAATACATTATAGTATCCGCAGAAGTATATTTTCCCTCGAATTACCCACTACCGGATACGAGGAGCATACCCTACCGAATTTCACTTTGCTTCCACTTCTATGATGTCTGCTCCACATCGCCTCCTTTATCACTCTACTTTTGTAATTGCTCTCTTTATCAGTAATTTTCTTTCAGTTCCACTTAAGCTGATGGGCTTCGTTCACGACATGATTGCATATTTCTGAATGTGTATGTATTAAATGTTTTTGTATTTCTCTTCTTCTCTTCTACTCTTTCCTTCATAGATCTACTTGACTCTCGGGCACATTTCCAGTTACATTTGCCACACTCAAGTTCATAAAACACTCCATTTTGCTTAGCTTGCTCAGGTCTTTTCTTCATTAGCTCTTGCTACAAACTTCGAAAAAGTTTATAGTCTGCTGTTAGGTAGAATTTCATTAAAATGCCCTTGATTAATTCGTATAGGCGCACATGGCAGAATGCAATCAGGTTTTGGTTTGTCTTGTGTTTCTTTCTTGTTTACGTGTTCTTCAATTGTAAAAATTCTATCGCTTCAGCTTCTAAGAAGTCGCTGTGGATGAAGATCTCATGAAGATCTTGTAGCTCTTTGTCAAGATTTTACTGGGAGCAAATACTTCTGTCTCTCTTGCCTAAGGTTGACACAGCACCGTCAAAAGTCGACTTTGGATGCCACGAAATTCTGTTCAAGGTTGTGTGAGCATCTTTCCGATAAATACTGAAGTTCACATCGTTTGCTGCTCTGTTTATTTTTATATCGAGCAGGGATGCAGAGTCGGAGTCCCGGAGTACTATCATTTTTGCTGGAGTCGGAGTCCCGGAGTCCTATGACATGATAGGACTCCGGCTTATATCTAGACCCGTAATATAATACAAGCAAATTATTTATCCTCGTGCATAGCTGTCACTGTCTTGATGTCAACTTCCTCTGTCAAGCAAACGTACAGAGATAGCAGTGCATGCAAAGCTTGTAATAGTTGAGGGAATGAACCGTGATAGTGAAAAGAGGATTGTCTTTTCACTCGGTGATGTAATAGAGAAGACAAGCCTTCCTAGCCTCGATCACACCTACGCACCAAAGGTCACGTCAGAGACAAAAATGAAATACTAGTTTGTGTGAGTTAGTTTGTTCACGTTAATCGTGTGTGATGGCTCCTCCAAAGCACATATTAAAATTGAAAGTGTACTCATATTTCCTGCCTGGTAGAGACTGGAGAAAACCGTGTGAAGCACACATCAACAAGATGGGAGGAGCACAGTCGTATGCATCCAACATAAAGTGACATTTGATAAACTTTCATAGAAAATGATTGATAACTGATACAGCAATGATCACTGAAGATAGGTTCAGATAAGCCTTTAATGATCTATGATGTCGGCTACCAGTTGTTTAAAAAAAACTTGACTATATATACTTGCCACCCGGAGTCGGAGTTCTATCAAAATGGTAGGACTCGGCATCCCTGATATCGAGGAAAGCAAGTGATCCATTTGTCTCACGCTGTTGTGTGAATTTGATGCAGGGTCTTCAAGAATTCAAAGTGTCAATGAAATTCTCTAATTCTTTTTCACTTTGTTTCCAATGAATAAGTGTTTCATCAACATAACGCAGATACACCGCTGGCCAATTTATTGATCTTGCCTCCATCTTCTCTTTTGCTTTCTTTTCAAAATATAACAAGAATGTTGCCAAGGGAACAGCTTAAACTGCTATCCATTGCAACCCCTTCTTGTTGATGATATAGTTATTTGCCTTACTGGAAATAGCAGTATGTTAAACAGAATTCCATTAAAGTATTTATTTCAACAATATTGAATTCTGTTCGCTCAGATACTGACTGAGTCGTCTTCTTTGAGACACTTTTGAATCGCCGTGATGGCTTCATCGAGAGATGGAAGAGATGACGGTAGAGTTCTGATCTGGTAACTCTACCGTCAGTTACCGCTGTCATCAATATTTCGTGCATTTCATTACGAAGTCGTTTTCAAGGGTCCGAATGAAAGCAGAATGATGAAGGAGGCGATGTGGAGCAGACATCATAGAAGTTGAAATAAAGTGAAGTTCAGTCTGAGCAATGCGTGTGATGATGTGATGTGAGATATCTAGATAAGAGAGTGACATAGCTTTTGAAAATGAGGTCTACAGATAACTTTGAAAATTAGACCTTCCTTTTTTCTATCCGTGATCATGCTGTCCGTTGGCCAGCGAAATATATTGACGTAAATAACAATAAAATTAATACCTAAACATTGTGGCCCGTTTATTAATTAATAATATTTTTTTTATTATAAATTTTTGATAAATATTGCTAAATATTTATTTTAATAATTATGCGCTTTTTCAAAAACATGCTTATACTTTTATAGCCTTCGTTTAAATGCTTTTTTAAATGACTCAGTGACTGAGTCCCATCAAGTCCGAGTCTGGCAAAATCCTTGTCAACAATGGGATGTTCCGATATATCAATGCAATACACGATTGCTGTGGAGTCCAAACTTAAATAGATATGAAAGATTTAGATAAGTACTATTTTGAGTACTGTTTTGAGAAGACTGAATTTTGGCATTACTTACAGACAGCTTGTATGATGACTTTCAAAGAAGCGCAACGACTTTCAATTTGAAGACATCATTTAGAGATGTATATGATTCTATTTCTCATTTAATCTGTTATACTACTGACGTCGAAAAGTTTGCCTTAATTTGAATAACACGTAAAACTGTTTGTGCTGAAGTCGGTGCAGATACGGTTGACTCAAGGGTGTCATTTTTAAATAAATCTATACATTCTTTCACTGGCCAAATGTGTCAGCTGCCGGCTTTCTATGTACATCCACCTACCAATGGTTTGTGCATAGAACGCAAACACGAACTAGCTATTTGCATTCGTGTTTGCAAGTTCAAATTTTTGAACCCGAGCTCTGAGAACAAGATTTGAAATATTTATTAATCGTAGATATCTGGAGGTCGGATGACGATTTATCGGCATTTGATTTACTGATTCTCTACAATAGGGTCTTACTGATTCTCTGCATTGATGACGGCAAATAAGCCAGAAACGTTTGTAGTTCCCGTAATGATTTAAGTAAGATTTTGTCCTCACCTCTTTTTTACATCATTACTATAAGTAGGAAATCTTCTAAGTTTGCAATTTCGACTTCATGATTGTGAATGATGCGGTATAAAAATTTTCACAAATATCTTGACAACTTACCTCAAACCGAACAGGTTCTGGGTTTATCAGGCCATTTGGGGAATAAGCCACTTCCAGCTCGACCTTCATCCTCAGAGGTATTTGCTGATTGATGAAAGCGATACGATCGGCCAAAAGAACTTCATGTGGCGGTCTCTCACTGACGATAGGATATACCTGAAACTGTAGAGAAGCATTTGTAAGCATTATGGCAATGATTTGATGAAATGTTCCATTCCATTGCTGCTTTATTTCAATTGCATTTAAGTGACAGCAATGAATGCAGTGTTCATTTAGCAAATTTACTGCGCTGCACTTGACTGCTGCATTTAAGTAACCCACTAGTGCCTAATAGTGTGAATAATATATTTCTGCGAGTATGGGTCGAGATAATACCATTTTAGCATTAATTAGTATTAATCAGTATTAACTACCACATCAACAACAAACACACATCAGGAATTGCAGAGTCTCTTGTCATTTTACCCAATAATCCCGACCTATGTTCGCAAGAATATTTTATTTCAACCGTTTACTTACTTTGGTAGCTTTAGTCTCTGTTTTGCTTCTTTTAATATCCATGTTATTTACTCAGTTATTCTTAGTTCATATCTCTTAAGTCTAATTGATGATAGGTTTACATGCTCTCCCTTCTGTTCATAGATTCATTACTGTAGAAGCATATGATTTCAGATTTTGTATTTTATATTCAGTCCAATGATTGCACTTGAATAAGAGTGCTGGACGAAATGTATTGTGCAAGAAAATAGTTTTTGATTTCATCAGAATGAATTTGGTGACTTTGTATATTTACGAACAGGCAGATATAATTTCTTGCTGAAATTGATTAAGGATAATATAATGCGTCAAATTGCTGTTTTTAGACATTTGTGTAGCATACGTTTCATTATAGCATGGAATAGATAAAATTCATCTTAAATGCAATGAAGATGCTGCTGGATATTTTTCTGTTTCAAATTATCGCCTACAAATGCCTTTCTTTCCGTTGAGGCTGTCTGTGTCGGCGAAAATGTGGGAATCACAAAGAAATATATCCAGCAGCATCGGCTGTCCATTCTTATTGGAAAGTAAAGCCTTCTAAACTGAATTTCATTCTTTAAATATGTTATAAGTACTGTGCGATGATGGAGCAAATATTCATGGAAGAGATTCACAATTCTTGAGAAATTTAGGATGAGTTCATTTTCATTTTTCACCAGACAAGTTGAATATTGAGATTTGAGGATTATGGATTAAAGTCTCATTCAAATTGGCCATTGGTGCAGCTAATGATCATTTCGATAAACAAGAGCGCCTGCATTGTAGAATCTTGCAAAAACTCCATCTGATAAGTCTCTCTCTATTTCCAAAGTTGAAAATGCATCTATTCTGTTATTGTTGATACTACACCCTTGGTTGTTGATTGTTGTACTTTTTATTTAACTCAAATTTCAATTTTTCATGAATTTTTGAATTAATCGATTTTCAGAGTTTTCACTCGTTCACTCTCAAATTTGAGTCAGACAGATGAATATTTTGACATGATATTTGGAGGTCGATGTTTTAATTAGCAAACAGTCGCTGCTAATCTTAGTCTTCTGGTTTTAGAAAATCCATTGAATCGAAAATCACATTAAATTCAAAAAAGTAAATAACAAAATTACTGCTACATGATAATTACACAAAATATGACAACAAAAGTATCAAAATAAAGAAGGTAGTAAAGAATGAAACATTCAATCACTTTTGGTAAATACTTCAATATCTTAGTCAATTAATTCCCTAAGAAGACGCCTCCACTTATTCACGCAGTGAAAAGTCTTCTGTTAACGACAACGGCCACATGTAAGAGGTGTAATTTCTAGAGAAAATTACCGCATGAATTGATTGTGACGTAGGCATTCACTTTTTTATCTTTACTAACGCGTTACTAACAGAGTCACTATCTCTTTGGATCAACTAGATGGAGTTACCGGTACTTTTAACAACAGAATTCACATAATGATGCGAAAATGTGATTGATTATTGAAAATGTCACAAAAGCTCTTCGGCATAACAACTTGTCTGGTTTTGACTATTTAATTTTTGTTATTGATTATTACTTATTACAAGCATTTCATTAACCTTCTTGCATTTTGGCTTTCTCATGGGCTTTCCTCATCATAAAGGAAAAAAGAGGCACTATTTATTAATATATAATTGAGTAAAAGAAAATAAAAAAGTAGGAATCTGTTGAAAACTTGGGAGTTCGTATTTTCTTAATAATTTCATAATGATGATATGCAAGACAAATCTATTAGCACAAGTAAAACACATTAAATCACTTCAATGTCCAACTTTGTCAACCAGGCCATAGCATAGATAAGTTTTATGAAGCAAATTTACATTTTAATCGCTACAACAGAATAACTTCGGAGCGGAACATTTAATTATCATTTCTTCATTGACTTTACCATAAGTTACATTTCTGGGATGACTTAGCTTTGTCTGTGGAACAAATATTCAAACAGATGAATCCTGAAGACCATATTGTCATTTAGTGCAAACATCGAACATATATAAAATTGACTTTACATTCTAGAAATAAGAAGACAAATTTAATATTTCGATACTAATTTATTATATTTAATATTGATATCAATAATTAATATTAAGTTTGTCTTCTTATATCTATGAAAAATTATAACAGGAAACTTATTTATCAAAATTTATTTTGTATGAGGTAATAGATTAGCGCCAATATTAAATATTTTGAATAAGCGAGACAGACCGGAACATGTAGTTTATTTAAATTGATGAATGGAATTTAAAACAGCCACAAATCGTGGATCAATTTTCACAATGCATTCACTCATGGTCTTGACAAGGCACTGTGAAGGGAGTGCTATCACTTAATGCTGATGAAGAAATTCACTTGTGCCTCTATTAACTCCAAAATGATGTTCAATCCCTACATACCTTAATTATTCGACAATAATAAATTCGACAAAATTATCAAAAATACGATGTCAAAAATGAAATTTCATTAATATCCTTCTATGAACTGCTCAAGATGATATAAATCCACGTATCTAGAAGTATAGTGAAAAAAGGCAAATAATTTCAGAGGATGCCTATACATGTATTAAAAGAAAGTTTTAACCACAATTTCGCTTTATGGATTTCTCAATGTTACACGTAAATTAAAGGAGAGAGAATGATGCATTTATGGAGAGAACCAGACAATTCACTTTTATTTAAGTTCTCAAACCTCAAAGTCAAAATGAATAAACAAAAAATCATATAGGCCTACAACATGAAGCAGGAGCAAGCACTTAAGAGCTAAATTAAAGACAAATTTTGGTCAAAACTTCACTTATCAGCTATTTTATTTAGCAGTTTCTTTAGTGATGCCAATGAAGGAACAATATTGAGTCATTTTCATGATTTTCTGAAGTTATCTTTTTGATAAACTTTGGCATTGTCCTTCATCAGCTCCATGACTACTCTGCATTTCTCATCAAACGTCTATTCCGCACAGCTATGGACAGGCAGTTTTGTCTTTAATTAAGTTCTTCCCATAAATTTTAAAGTGCTTGTTTCTGTCTGTGCACAAAGATCATATTTTCTTCGGACAATCCTACAATCAATATCTGTAATTTCGTCAATTCTAAAATGGCTGTTTCAATTTATCTTAAAATCAAAGCAATTTCAATGACTTACTTGCAGCGAACCTTCAGGTACGATTGGCATAGGACTGCTCTCATTACTTGGCCCGTCGGACAGCATCTCATTCGACTCGGTCTCATCAGGGATATCGATAAGGGAGGGCGAAATTGGTCTGGGAATTGGGCAATAGAAATACATAGCGCCATCATCGTGCTGATGTGGAGTGCCAGGTGGCAAATGTACGCAAGTGTAGACAGGCATGATCTGCTCAGACTGAAACTCTAAATCATCAAAGGATGTGTGGTCACTATATATTTGAACAGCAATGCCCCAGTCCGCCTTACACGATTGGACAATATCTTCCAGAGTTGTCACGGGAATTCCCATAGCCCGCCGATGTGGTGTGGATGAGGCTATTGTATTGTGGAAAGGAAAGGAGGTGGTTTGCATCTTGCATCATAGCATGAACAAGATGGTTGCAGCAAAGGGCAGAAGAAACAAGGGATTTCAGTTGAGTCCACCTTATTATATATGCTTTTATTCTTTATAATTGCAAAGCAATTGAAGTAAATAAATAATAATTGTATTTCCTATACAGTTGTTGGCATTTTAGTAATTAATTGTGCAATTTTAAAATTACATAGATATCCATGTGAGAGTTACGTTCTTTTTGTTTCTGAAATATTCCCGCAAAATGCTTCAACGTGTAATGCAAAATTATGTTGTACTACTTATTATAGAACTGATTAAAGGATTCAAACTGATGAAAAAATGTCTGTTGATTGCGCTACTTGGAATACGAGTGGACACGGTAGAGGACTACGGATTTAATGCGAGATCGTTTCTATATGCTACTGCATAATTAAAAAGAATCAAACTGAAATGCTAAAATAAGCTCCCCTTTGTCATAAGGACTTCTGTAGAACCGATGGCACACCAGGAATCTCGATATAACACGCTGAATTCACAGCAATGAAACTGAGCTCGTGAGATGTACTGTATTTTCGGCAGCCTGTCATGTTGGTGGTTTGTGGTAAATGTAATGGACATATTTAGGCATCGGTTCCGTCAACTTTTGATCTTCTGATCTCTGACCTCTGTCCATGACATTGATACCGATGTCACACTGCACGTTTTCTCATCATTTCTCTTTCAGGGAGGACATTCAGAGAATGATTACAATTGCTCCCTGAAAAAGCAGAACACGTCTGAAGCGTTGGTGTTAAATGACCGCCTTCTTCTTTTTCCTCCAAGTGTTTTCGTCATTCATCTCTACTAAGATTCAAACTTCAAAAACGAAATGCTGAGATATCTATGTCTTGTGGCTTCTAGGAGACTCCATTAAATTTGCACTTGCATCTCTGCAGGATCTGAACTGATTGATAGATTTGAACTGTGGCTTCTACATAGATGAATATATTTGCCTCTCTTTCCGATGGGTATAGTTGAATAAACTTTCATCCAATCAACAATCTAGGAATATCATAACAGGACCGGTGCAATAACAATCTAGCCACAGCTTAAATAAGTTTAAATGTTGGTAGAAATGTAAATTCAAACTTAATAAAGTCTCCTGGTAGCCACAAGACCCGATATCTCAGCATTGCATCTTCAGGTTGAAGATATGCAGAGATGACAGGTAAAATATTCTTGCGGAAGAAGAAAAAGGCGACAATTTAATATCAGCAGCTCAATATCAGAAACGCAATCCATTTTATTGAGGAGTACCCTCAGAATATCCACTCGGAAAAAAGACATTGAGGAAAGAAGCAGCATGCGTCCTTGCAATGAGGAGATGATATCATCTATAGTGTAAACGCTCATGCTGTGATAATCTATCCGCTAATGCTGTAGAGACTACAAAATCGATTAAAGGTGAAGGCCTACATCTATTTTGTGTCAAATTCACTGGTGATGCCCAAAGACAGAATAAACAACGGCACTGAAATAGAAAATTAAGAACAATCAAACTAATGAACTTAATATAATTGAGATTCTAAATACCAGTATATTCGATAAATACAGCCACTTGGAAACGAAGAGAATATCCCTCACTCGCGCTATCAGAAAATTTAAACAAGCCAAGTTCCTTAGTAAACAGTTCATGGAGGCCATAGCGCAACTCTTTCGAGGAGTTTGAAAATTTATCCAAGAAATGTCCTGAATGGCTACTCAAATCTTATCAAATTATAAATGTACTAAAATGTCGCATTATCACTTTAAAACAGTGACTGCACGGGATCCCGTTGTTCTAATCACAATCCGATCCCGGTCGAAATTTATCTGGATCTCGAATCTCGAAAAGTATGAAATTGAAAAAGATAGTTAGAATACTTCTTGTTGAGGACAGAGGCGCTGGGAAGAATTTTACAATGAGGCGCTGAAGAGATAACGATTCCTGCTGATGCCCCCAGAGAAGGTTCCCACTGTAATTGTGGATTATTCTGATCAAGAACAAACTGAAAGACGACTGAGTAATGAAATCAGACGGACCAATGTAATTTGTGTGCTCTACGATGCAACAAATGAAAACTCAATTTCTAAGATCAGCGAATATTGGCTGCCATTCATTCAATGATCTGTGAAAGATTCGAGAGACGACAAATCACCGATTAATTATGGTTGGAAATAGATCGGATTTTATAGAAGAAAGTAGAATCAACATGTATAGTATGGAGCACATTGCACTGAATTTACATGTACAGGTATCAAAACAAATAGATGAAATTGATGAAATTGAAATTGATAATGGCATTGCATTTAGATTGTTATCAACTTTGTCTCGATTAACTTTCAACAACAGCAATTGCATCAAGGCCTCATTAATTTTTTCCCTGCACGATTTTTCATGCGTTGTTTTAGTTTTAAACAAAGCATAACTGCAATTTTATCACATACTGGTGAAAGTTATTTCGTATTATAGTCATTGAAGCTGATTGGGGATGAATAAGAATAAAAATATCATTCCATGAATTTGACATCATTATTGTTGTTTTAAAGGCAAAACAAAAAATGGATCAGTTCTGCCTTGGAGCAATAGTGAGAAATATTTATCATGATGAGCATAAATAGAATAGATAATTCTCTTTACTTTTATATTTTGTGTCGATGCAATCATAATGTTGAAAAGATGCAAAAGTAAAAGAAGCACAAAAGAAATTTCGGCACAGAAGTGATGCATAGGATAATGAAGCATTCTATAAAAATCATTGCTTGTATATTTCATACTATTTCCATATCTATCTATAATATATTAAAACTGAAACAGTTTCGAGCATTCTCCTTTTTAATAAATCCAACCACTAGTGAAATAACTGCATACAAGTAGCAGGTCATATCATTACTGCTTGACGCAGTCAAATAAAGAACCAATCTATCAAATTATTATATGTTCGCGACGTGTCGCAGACCTGATGCTTCCTCAGGCGAGTTAGTAATAAGTACTAATACTAATAATTTAGCACTAACTCGCCTGAGGAAGCAGCAGGTCTGCGACACGTCACGAATATATCATAACTTGGCAGATTGGTTTTTTATTTGACTCCGTTGAAAACTTATGCATCTGCCACAACACGTAGTAGCCGCTATTTCATTACTGCTTGAAGATACACAGGCAAGACATACCGCATATAATTATTTCAAATGACAATGATGCATTCAATTCCGATCCCTATCTCGATATTTTTCAATCCCATACAATCACTGCTTTAAAGACACACATATGTCATGATAGAATAGCTGTCATTATGCAGAGAAGCTGTCTTTTGTTACTGTAGCCTCCGAATTAGCAGAGTTTACCCCCAATTTTTATCTAAGAAAATTTCTCTACATTCAACCACGATAGTACAAGAACATCACTCATAAGTTTCTGTTGCTATTTTATTCATCACCAAATTGTCAATAAGCACGAAGTAGTTATCTACAATGAGATTATTATTTTTATTATTATTATTTTTGTCAATTCTTGATTCTTATTGATAATTTCCAATCACTGTCATTTGATAATGCTTCTGATGAATGCTACTCATGAAATTTAAATGATTTTCTGAATATTTAAATTTTACAAGAACAATTATTTGGCATATTAGAGAGAAGAGAATAATTCATTTTATGATTTATGAGACGTCTGCATACGATGCAGTTCTTTGAAACTTGAAAATGTGGTTTCACTTCTCTCGGTAATTAAGAAAATTTCATAAATCTCCGAAAGTTATACACGCCATGATAATGCTGTTCAGAGGCTTCTACATTGGTGCATCATTTTTGTCTTTGGTTCATAACTGTGGTTCGGATAAAACCTCCTGAAGCTCATTCCTATTCAGTCATTGATTTCTAAATCAACTTAAAATCATGACATTTTCTTGCTTGATTATTGCTCTCTATCGTTTGCTTGTCAAAGTACTTTGTGTGAATAGACTAGGAAAAATCCAAACTCTCATCTTTCCTAAAGAAAAATAAAGAAGTAAATGGCGAATATACATTAAACATTTACACAATGAGTGAGTCGCTCTATTGAAAAGCTGTTACTCCTGACTTTGTTAATCTTTCGTTGCTTACCGTCCCATCAAAGGCAAACAATAGGCGCTACAAATGACATAGAAATCGGATCATCAACAAATCTCTCATCACTCGCATGAAATGGAGTCAATTACGCAAGACCAGATTAAATATTTTATTTGATGAAATTAGCGTGGAGACAAACCCTGCTGTCCAACAAAGGACATTCTAATGAGACTTTGAATCTGCACATTTTGGTCAATTAACGATAGAAGCAGAAATGGTCAATATTACGCAAAGCCCCACTCAATATCCTTCCTCTTATCAACAGACGTGTTGTCTGAATTGACATTTTCACCGACTGAATGTACATTTTCACCGAAACACGAGATTTGTAAAACCGAAGACAAAATTTACAAAATTGCTTCAAAAAGTGAGATACATACTTTCTCTTTGACTAGAATGCTAACAGCACGTCACAGCCATTTCAATTTCATAGATACACGGAGAAAAAAGGATCTCCCTGGTTTGCGACCAATATAAAAATTCACAATCAAAATAAATAAAGGAGTGAAGCGCTTCATCCATCGAACAGAATCAGGTGGCTAAATTATGATTATACATATAATTTATTGTGGCATATATAATTTCCTGGTCATTATTACTGTCGTCGTTTTTATCATTGGTCCTTATTCTGACTTGCCATCAAGAAATCACTGAACTGAAAATTTAAATAAATGCTCTTTCAAACAACAAACAAAGGACCGTTGAAAGACATTGAATTTCTGCTTGTAATCTCTTCCCAATAATTATTCCAGTATTTTTTATCACTCAATAAGTAGCCTTGCTTAGATTATTAGTGGAATTTTTCAATTCAACAACTGAAATTTGAATTCGTTTGTACACAACATGAAGTTTCATTTTGCGTAATTATTTCACCTCAAATCTATTCAATTTAGAATGCTTCCTTTCATACCACGATTTTGCAATTATTTTCTAGATTCCTCAATGCGATTTATTAGATCTGTATCAAGATAAAGATATCGAGTTATTTTCTTTTCCTGTTCATATCACTTACACATTTACGTTTTGATCTTAAAAGTCAGCCAGACTTCACTGTTAATGAGAAGATGATGCAGCAAATGTTGACGATTAATCACATCAACAAATACCATAGCCTCTTAAATAATCTAAAGCATCTTAGAATTAATTATTGTGAAAATGTTATTGCTAGAATAGAATCATATAGATCTCTGGTTTTGAATGAAGTATATGAAGTATTAATGAAATCAATCATCGAAAAATTCTCTAATTCGAATTGCAATTTTTGAAAATGCATTAATGTGTGTTAAGATCGTTTTCTTCTTGCCAAAATCACTAAGAAAAAGAAAAAAACAGAAAGAAAAAGGCATGCATTTTTTTACTCAGAAGCATTTTTACTTCATTAAAGGAGCACTAATAAATAATGATGCTGTCATATTGATACCAATTTGTCTCTTGAACGGAACATTCAAGTGCAGAATGAAAAGAAATATAATTATCTACTTAAACAAGCAGATAATTAATATCCCCGCTCACTGTGAAAGGATTTAGGAAATTGTTGTGATCAAAATGATATTTAGAAACCTGATGATAAGCCTGTCCTTTCGAATCAGCTATAAAACTCGGAGAATAAGCCTAGAAAGTTCTAAAGCATGACAATTATGCACTTGGAATAGCCTATGCGTGTGGCGTCACTATCTATTCATCATTCATTATGTTGCATCACACATGCATATATCTGAGTTTGAACACACACTTAGTAGAACACTCTTCCACCGGTTAGAGCACTGTACAATCTCATTTTCCATGTAGCACCAATTGATTTGTTCATAAATGGGCAGTATTCTTGTAGTTACTGTATAATATCCGGTATTTACCGGTCGTAGGAGTGCTGGAGTGTCGGAGAAGTGTGTATTCAAACTATTCACCAATTGATTTGTTCATAAATGGGCAGTATCTTTGTAGTTACTATGTACAAAATATTTATTACGTCGAAGGAGTGCTGGAGTGTCGGAGAAGTGTGTATTCAAACTCAGATTCGATTAGTAGAACACTCTTCCACCGGTTAGAGCACCGTACAAACTCATTTTCCATGTAGCACCAAGAAGTTTTCTGGAAAATCTTATCATTTTTAGAAAAAATCGGTTTTTGGAGGTTTTTATCGGTTGTTCGTGTAGGGAAAGTGCTGGAAGTTGCTGTACAAACTCAGTTTTTTGTTCTTGCATCTAAATTTTTCCATCGGAATGCTGTACAAATTCGCTATCTAGGTAGCACCAACACTTGCACCAATTTTTCGAAATTAAATTTGAATTTTGAAGGTGAAGGAGTTCGAATTTTGGAAAAAATTTTATCTGCATAAACTCTGTGCCTGTGGTTTTCTATTCTGTACAAACTCTATACAAAAGGTTGGTGTTGAAGTTGGTGCTAACTTCAACGACATGGACTTCTGCATGGATTTCCATAGCATTTAGAAATCCATGGTTATTGTAGTCGGCGGTCATATAAAAACGCAACATTCATCTTCACCGCCTCTCTCTAGTAGGGCCACAGAAATCACTTTATCATCCAGTTTCAGGAAACGCATTCGACAAAGACAATCAACTCCGGTTGCAAAATACAAATTCTGATGTTGACGCGATATCATATTTTACTCGTACATGCTGCACCGGACGCAAATCAGAATGCAGCCTTTGCTCAATTTCACTTAATTGCCTCCACCTATACGCTGGTCGCATTGTGGGCACTAGATAATCATGCTCGAGTGGAAATTTGGGAATCTCACACGGAATCTGACCTTGAGAAATCCATCGATCATGTGGCCAGGAATAATAGATTAGATACTTAGTCTAATGCTTTTTGATATCAAACATAAAGGTTGACGTCATACACTACATGCCGGTCTGTAATCACTTGTATTGTAAAATGTCATAGCCTACAATAGTAAGTTTTTGTAACCATTGACTGCAAAATGAAAAAGTATTTTGTCCTCAGAAATCAATTTTTAGTGTTGAACAAATGTTCAATTATGTTTAACATTAATCACTCCGACAGACAGTGGGTTCCCGTGAAGCTCGATCGCGTCCACAACTAACAGTCCTACTCAAAAGATTGATTGGCTCATAATTAAAGTCCTCAATTAATTAGTTGCATTAGTTCCATCGTATCTGCGAAATAGTGAGGCACTTGTAAATATGGCAGAATGCATGAAATAAACAGAGACTTAATCACGGATGATGAAACGTTTGTGTCATTAGATATAGCTAGCCTTTACCCTAGCATACCGATTCAATATGTTATAGAAAATGTGCTCAAATTTACTCTACAAGATTGGAGCAACTTTGGTATCAATATAGAACACTTGAAAAAGTGTCTTACCTTCATATCATACAGCTATGAAATCGGTTTGGAATATGAGACTTCACTTATTGTTTCATTATCTCCACCTATATGCTACGTGCTTTAGTTCGGTGGTATGTGGCATCGAGATAATTTCAAATGTGCTCTTACAACACCAGACAAAAGAATGAATGTGGCAATATTCCATTTGGAACTGATACAAGTAGTCTTGTCAATGACTGTCTGCATGAGTATTAAGGATTGTATCGAAATATACAATACAATTTGACTAAATGTAGACATATATTTTGCATGTAAGTAGGCATCACGTCATATACTCCAAATCGTTCACTATATCTAGAATTTAGTCCATTATCAATCACCATGGATAAATAAAAGCACAATGAAAGCCCTTACATTAATGAAAATCTTGCCAACAAAAACTTATCTTATGGTTAGAAATGCCACCTGCGGGTGCTGAAAAACTTTCTCCCTCCTCAACAATGCTGCACTTATGATTCCTTTGTACCACCAGTTCTCAACATTTAATGCTACTTCAATGTAACACAACTACCTGCCTCACACGATTTCCCCATTGTATGTCACGGTTTCTACATCAGGACTGTGAATTTTGAATCCTATGTTCAATGATAACTTCTTTTTACCTGGAGATGATCTTGATTGAAATGAATCGCAAATAAATTTTGATAAATAGAAGTTTGACATCATATCAACTACCTGACTCCTCCCAAAAAACAGAATCATGCACTGAACCATCGAAATCCGGCACTCTACAATGATAAAGGACAAGAACAGACATGGACATAGAAGACGAGTGCGCGTCGTAGACATGCCATGACAATGGTAGCTAACAACGGTGACTGACAATGGAAAGGCAGCTCGTCAGTTAACTTTGTAACTATGTGATAGTTTTTTATCGCCATACTCCTATTATTATATGGCTCATATAATTCGTCGACCCGAGGTCGACGAAGAGCCGTCGCTGATAACTACTTTTTTGCTTTGACAGCGCGGCGCGACGAAAATGCACGGTTTTTCAGCACGATGTAATTTTTGGCTTTAATCAACCATTTACGGTAGAAAATTATTTGTAGATAACGCTTCAATCTAGTCATCTTATCATTACTGTCCTCCAACAGGAAAAGAATTATCCGATAGAGCGCTGAGTTAGTGTCTTCATAGCGTATTCCTACATGAAATGACGCTGAATGTCACAGTAGAACTTTTTGGACAATTTCGGTAGATAATTGCCATTAATAACAATTCGATTTCTATGGCTTGTCGAATGCTTCATTATAGAAATCTCAAGGTGAGCGCTATCTTAGCGTCATCGCAGCGTTGTTCATCGAAATATTTGTCAAGTGTTTCAGAATAACTCCATACACTGTAAACCGTTGACTGACAATTGACAGACATTTATCCTACAAAATCGATTTTGTCGGTCATTGTTATTTCTTGTAGGATGATTGCCACTGAACACCTACAATATTTGACAAAAAGGACAAAATGAATTGCAATGAATTACAGCCTAAATTTTATCAAAAATGTTGGTAATTAATTGAATTATGTCAAAATGAATCATGGTTTTGCCACACAATAATGCAGATTGCCCAAAAGTCAAGCAATCACTAATCGAAAAAATCAACCAATATTCAACAGTTTTTGTTTAGTTAATTTGCATACAAAGCATCTGTTTCGATGTCGGTGGAGAACCTACAGATTCGTCGGATATCGCAGGATATTGGAGGTGACGATCGTCGGTTGATTTTGTCAGTAATTTTGTAGGATAATTGTCGGTCTACGGTTTACAGTGTACTTAACCATTGTAAATATCAATTGTTCTATTTCTATGTTTTGAAGCACACGAACGTCTGCATACAATAAATACATTGCATACAACTACAGTGCGATAAGAAATTTTAACAGCCATGTAGCGATGAATTCTTCGATAGTATTCATTGCACGGTGAGGGTCATTAATCGTCCGTCGAGCAATAATCACGGTTATTTTCTTTATAAAGACATTTTGATTAAATAACTTACAATCAATTTGCTCAGGGCTGCACTGCCCTTGATCGGTGACTAGGTGATCGCCTGAAATGACCTTCAACAAACCGCGCGCTATTGTCCATTCTACTCTCACTAACTAAACAGAGTGACGAGTTGGATTTCTATGCATCGAACAATTGAATGACAATTATCCAACTTCGTGAACTGATCGCAGTGATGTTTTTAATCTTGCAATGGTTCTTGTCTGCATGTAATGCCAAGCGGATCATTACAGATCTAGTGAAATGACAAATAGTTCTTGTCATTAACTTCATTCAATCGTTTGGTAACCTTCCTCAGACTTAGTACATGATGTAAATCACATACAATAACTAGGTTTCCATTCGTGTTCATTGAGTTATTCAATGATTTTGAATGATGTAAATTCCTTGACTCTATTTGTTAAGTAAGATGTTTTATTTCAACAACTTTTTTGTTGTATTAAAATGAGCGGCACTGAGGCAACAAATATTGCTCTGCAGGTGAATTCGATTGCAGTGAAAACAACCGATTTTATGAAATATACATGATGTAATTAGGATATGCAAATGACAAAAATGACAAGGAAATTAAAAAAATAATATAAATAACTCTAATGAAAAATTAGTGTCTCAGCAGTGGAAACAATCGTCTCCAAAGCCTCATAACTCGAGTGAATATCATCAGGAGTGAACGAGTAGGCTTTGAAGACGATGTTTAAAAAGTCATAGAAAGTTAGCCCCACAGTCTGCAGAATTACATTCATCACCTGTCCTCCGTGGGGCTTTGGCAACCAATGATAAACGGTTTTGACCAAGTCAGCTTTCACTACAGCGTCTTTCTTCAATTGCAAAATTGCAGCAACTGCACGGTAGCCGTGCTCGTCAGCTGCCAAACGAACAACGTTTTCTTTTATGCCAGCACAGATATAGTTTATGATGAACTCTCCTGAAGGGTCCATGGACTGCATGAAGTCCTCGGAGAGACACCTCCCTAAGAACCGGATGCCGCAGGCGTTGGTAGCGCACATCCTGACACGTCCTCGCACTATCAGGCCGAGTCGAGGGAGAATTCTCGGCATTGTTGCCATCTCGGCAAGGAGATCGCAGCCGATGCTCGAGCTGGCATATTCATCGAAGTTTTTACAAACTCGAGACAGCACGAGCATCGGCAGGATGAAGTCCTCGGAATTGAGCCATTGGATGGCCAGCAACTTGCCGTAGAGGTCGCACCGCATTATCATTGCCCTCCACAGAAACAGGCCGTGCCTGAGGCTGTCCTTTGTGGAGTTGATGGCCACGAACTGCCAGCTGAATTGCAGAGTGCGTGCGCTTTCACCCAGTTCGTCCATAAATTCGTCCAGCAAGGACTTGTTGGGTGAAAGTGCTGAAGGTTGACTGGTGAGGTCATCAAGTCTCCTGTCGTAGCACTGAAATCAACAAGAAAATAGCCAGTTAAGTAATACTTTGAATAAGCTAAAGCTAGTGAGTTACACATGTTAATTACACAGAAGATGCTAACAGGAAGGAAATTACGGTATAATACTTTTCATCATCAATGCAATTATTTTCAATTCACACACGAAACAACAAAAATAGAAATGTTAATGCGGCAGGTAGTCTTGTAGTGGGTTACATCTTGCCAATGACAAGAATGAGCTTAACCAGAATAAAGCTATTTGTACATACTGTACGACATGGATGTCTATGAATAATATGATACAGAACTCGGGATACTCAACTCCCAAAGCGTGGGAAATTGACTGTGGGCTGAATTTTTTATATGACAGTGGAAATTTCTATGTTTGATTTGAAATTATTTGCATTACTGCAATGTTATTTTAGTCTCCTCTCCGAAATGTTTCTCAAATCTTAAGTGCCGTCAACCTTTGAGAAAATATGGATTATCTGTATTTTGTTTTAACAAAATCACATGAGACAGAGTAGTACATAATGTACGATAAAGATATAAGAGAAGTGTGAATAAAAATTCCTGTAGAGATAGATAGCATGCAGATGGTTGAAAGTCTATTTATTATTCAATGAAATAAAAAATCTTGATAACTGTCAAGTTGAATTTTGTTGTTGATGTTCGGTTTCAGCTTGTTGATGAAAAAGGCTTCTCGCAGTCATAGATTGATGGAGTGCTTGTCACTTGAAAGAATTCTTATTGAAATTGTTAAGTTTACACATGTTGGTAGATGTTTGTACATTGATGAAGTGCTGATTGTCACATGTTAACGACCCCGGATATAAGTTTTCTAACTGTACTTCCAATATAAATATTGCTACATTTGAAGCTACATAAGATTTGATAAACTACAACTTTGACAGATACTTTTTCTTGTTATTGGACAGTTGCGAACATTGTTTAAGAGAATTTCTTAATGTTCTAATATTTCTCGTTATTCTTAAGTAAATATTTTCACGATTGAAGATTTTTTGATTTGTTTATCCTTTCCTTTCATCTCTGACGAAATTGATAAACAAATCAAAAAATGAAATATTTTACTTTTAGTAATCCTTTACTTTTGGTTACTTTTGAAACTTTTTTAAGCAAAATACCTGCAATGAATAACCTCCCGTGCGCCACAATAAATTTAAATCAAAAAATCTTGAATCATGAAAATATTAGCGGTAGAATAACGTTGGTATGGTCGCTAGTGCATTTCGGTTTTAGATTTGCGTGATTCGAATTGCAATGTAGCTAAGAGATATTTGTCATCTATTGAATGGCAAAATGTTTTGATGGATGTCAGTCTTGATGAATCTTGCGAACGATTTTACGGTGCTCTACGATATGCTTAGAGTTGCATTCCCTGTGATTTAATCACCAGACACCAATGTGATAAACCGTGGATCACCAATGTGATAAAAGTGTTAATAAATAATAGATATAAAGCATACCATGAGAAGAATTAGGACCTTTATTATCACTGTCAAAGTAAAGTAAAGTCAGCAATATTTGATGCGATGAAACACTGGAGTGATGCTGTTTTCAATTCGTCTGGTCCTTCCAAATGGGATGTGTATTAGGCAGTAATGAACGATAGCAAGAGAAAGCACAATTGGCTTCCACAATGTGAAGCGACTAAACCGAGAATGCAAAGTCTCAACAACCTTATCGCATCATTGGTCTCAAGCTTCATCCCTGGCCCTTCCTCATCTGCTCATTCTTATCCAAAGTCTTGTACAAATATCCAACATTTCAGTGCTGACTTCTCCGGGAACAGATTGCATCCCGTCAATTGTGTGGAATAAATTTGCATTTGAGCTCTCTGTACTTATCTGCATGATATTCAACAAGTTCAACTCAAGCCAACGTGTCACATATTTGGAAATGCGCAGATATTGTCCCGTGTCCTTAAGTGAATCCACCTAAAAGTGTAAGACCTATATCTCTGCTGCCAGTCCCAGAACGTCTGCTGAAAAGCAGTCGCTGATACACATCAAGAGTGAATTTATTGACCGATATGACCGCAAACAATTCGCACATCGCCCCAGAAGTTCCATGACATGCGCTTCTTGAAATGGACAACTATATCTCCTCAAGTTTACAAGAAAAGATGTTTTTGCACGTCATTTGCTTGTGTTTGACATGGAAAAGGGCTTTAACAAATAGTCTCATCGCATCTTGATAGAGAAAATGAAACAGACGACTTCAGTGATTTTGCTTTTAATTTTGCAAATAATTACTAAAGTTCTCGTTTTCAAAGAGTCTGTCGGCAGTCTACTCATGGTGACTATTTACCAGTTTGTAGCGGAATACCTCAAGGGTCGTGCATTGGCCCCTTCGTATTCAATTACTATTGTGCCAATATGCCATACCACGTATCTGATCATCTTCTGCTAGTCAAGTACGCGGACGATATCTTTATCATTGGTAAAATGATGCAATGCTGCCGAAATAGTCTACTTCTATCGACATTTTCTAAAATACTGAGATGGTCCGACAATAATAAGTTGACAAAAGAATCAGAGAACAGCCACCAAATGTGTGTCGTGCAACGCACCAATTATGAAATGGATAATTTCATCATCCGTCAGATTCCCGTCTGCAAGTTTACAAAGATACTTGGCGTAACATTCGATTCCAACTTGAACTTTCGACAGCATGTGTATAACATCACTAAAAAAGCACCACCAAAGTGTTACTTTGATCAAGACTTCATGTTGCACAAAAATAGAAACCCTTCCTCCCTACTCCTGGTTTAGTGTAAATATATAGCAACTGTGTGAGAAGCATCTTAGAATACTCTGCTGTCATGTATGTTGGTTTCAGCAGTTCGAACAGTGTTCTTCCTTAGAACGTGTTCAGAATAGGGCTCACAAAATCATTTGTAGCTCCTCCACATGAAATTGCTATAACTTTATGCCGCGAGCATCGTCGCCTCATGATGGGTTTTGACCTTTTTTCATCTCTGTCCCAAGATCGGAATCATCCCATACATCATTTATGTCCTCAACGTCTGCTTTATTAGCGAAAGCTTGCCATGCCCGTATATCTAACAGCAATGAGAAGCTTGGCATTCATAGTTAAAATGATAAAATTGTCAAATAGTGGTTAATTCATTGACAATACATTTTTTCGTGTTACGTCTGTTTCAAATGTGTTATCTTTAACTTTAGCCTTCTTCCTTTGAAATTATGGCTATCATTTTTGTCAGCTTGCAACCGCTTGTCATGCCTCACGATTCCCATTATTGAGGTTTTGCTGCTAAATATACACGTCCATTATTATTAGTATAAGGACATCAGGTTCCTCATGACTTTCTTCATCTTTCGTTGATTGCTGTTCCAAACAAAAAGTGTGACAAATAACGGAAAGTGGATCATCGACAACAAATCTCTCATCACTCGCATGAAACAGTCCAAGAGCAGATTGAATAAATAGGTTGATTGATAGTTCATGTCATCAAAAAGACTTCAATCGGAACACCTGGAGATCTGGTTTCGGAACACCGAAACATCAATAAAGGACTTAACTTTCTAATCCGATACTATTATGTAAGTCTGCACAATCTTGTCAATCAAAGATGGAAGTAGAAATGGTTAACATTTCGCAAAGCCCCACTCAATTTCCTTCAATTTAACACATCTTTAGTCACATGCAAATGAATAAAGATCTTCTTTTCTATTCTATTCCAGAGCTGATCATGAAGAACGGACCACCCAAATTTCCGATTTTCCCAACGAATTTTTTGAATTTCGCTGAAATTCAAACGATTCTCATGCCTTCCAACCTTGTCGCACATCACCGCACCATACATCATTCGAGAGCCTCTATTCTCAGTTTTAAAATGAACTATGATAGACTTGTATCCATTGATGCATTTACTTAGTAGTGCTCAAAATATGAAAATCACTCAATTTACAAATTGCAAATTTTCAATAAGAAAACATGTGAATATGATGATGAATCAGGCACTGACAGAACGAACATTTTCTGAGCTCTCTCTTGACATGCTGATCGTGAAAATCGGTGAACTAAGAAAAAATGAGTGATATCGTGAAGTCATCACAAAATCATGACTCTCTCAACTGAAAATGATATATTCTCACTTTTCCATCAAAAATGCTCATGCTTGGTATGTTCAGAGTCCTTGCGATACAAGGACTGCGAATATGTTTGCTTTATTCAAATAAGTTTAATCATTCTTTTTCAAACTTCTTCAACATTTTTATCATCACCGCTGAAGTACACAAACATGAACAATCTGCAGTCACTGTGAGAGAACAAAGACATGCCTTCGCTTATTGTTTGTTTTGAACCTTCGTTCACCTTAGCTGAGAATGAAGCTCTTGAATGATGTATGGTACGGTGATGTGCGACAAGATTGGAAGACCTGAGAATGGATTGAATTTCAATGAAATTGAGGTGGTCCGTTTTTATGATCAGCTCAAACATTGTCTAAATTGACTGAAGCACATTTTCACCGAAGTGCATTTTATCCGAAGAGAAAACCGAAGATACATTTAAGAAAAATGTGAGACACATTCGAACTTCTCTAACTTGGAATTTTAACAGCGGTTCACAGCTATTTATATTTCGAAACTAAATTTTTGACGTTAACTCAAAACGTTCATTCCCAACTTTGAAAACGTAATGCAAGTACAGCAATGATGTGATGAGTGACAAAATAATAAAATGCTATGTAAAATGACAATGGAGGAGATGGCAGATGAGATGTACAAGTAAGTGACATGATAGTAAGGATCGGAGGAAGAGGCGGTAAAAGATGTATTACAATTCATCAATGTCATAACTTTTGCATTTCTATTTCAATATGTATTAGACTTGCAGCCAGATAGAAGATAATGGGGTCATCTTCTTTGTCGTCAGTCTTCCATATCAAATATACGCTGCATTCAAAGTTAGTGAATTGCCTACATGAACAGACGATTCTTTGAATTTGTAATTTTTAAAAGTTGTCCATCAAATTTAAATTGCATTGGAGGCTTCATTCGATGGCATTTTCACACTTGATCTGCAGAAACTGCTTTAGTTCATTGCATTTTGTTGAATCTATGAATTTCCTGATTTGTTATGCAATTGTAGAATCGTTGGCACACTTAAAATGATAGAAAAATTAAAAAAGTATGATTTTATACCACAAGAATATTAAGAAAAGGTCTACAACCTTTTGATGTTAATTTTACTGTATTAGCGCCAATATATTTCGCTGGCCAACGGACAGCATGATCACGGATAGAAAAAAGGAAGGTCTAATTTTCAAAGTTATCTGTAGACCTCATTTTCAAAAGCTATGTCACTCTCTTATCTAGATATCTCACATCACATCATCACACGCATTTCTCAGACTGAACTTCACTTTCAAGGGAAAATATACTTCTGCGGATACTATAATGTATTAAAATACAAATATAACGCCCGACGATTC
>CAJQUW010006259.1:0-12287 GCA_907163375.1 Prostheceraeus crozeri | reverse complement strand
TTTATAAATGAAACAGTGGATGCTTTTTTTCTTGTATTGTAAGACTTCTGCTATATTATGTGAGTAGCATGCATTAACATTTTATTTTGTAGACGTAATAAGAGATGGAAAGAGCATTCGCAGCTTATAAATGAAAAATTCTTTATTTTTTCTTATACTAGTGTGACTTCTAGCATATTAATTTGACGTAGTGGTGTGTATTGGGTCAAATCCATTTTTATGTAACAATAGAAAAATGGGAATGCCATTCCCAGTTTATGAAATGTAACATTTTTCCCTAAGGTCATATATTTACTTTGTAATCTAAACTACTTGCGCATATCATGTGAATAAAATATTTCATAAAGAAAAAAGAATGTGTTTTCCATTTTGCATTAACCGCTTACCATGTTAAAGAAATATTATTAGTCACATGATAAAAATTTAAAAACCTGAAAGATGGATAGTAAAAAGACGTTTTTAAAAAAACTAACTTTAATGATTTTGGTGTCCCATGAACGGTCCATGATTTAAGCAATTGAAAATTGTTAATTCACCAATTTTTGAGATTCTTAACTTTTTTGATTTTTTTCGGTGCCTGTAACCGGTCATGATTTAAGGGGGGTAAAAATTCAACCGAAGGTTCCTAGGGCTTCGCCCATTGTAAATTCTCAAATTTTGAGATCTTAACTTTTATGATTTCGGTGTCCTGGAACGGTCATGATATTGGGGTGAAAATCGAAAAACCGAAGGTTCTAGGGCTTCGCCCGATTGTAATTCTCAAATTTGAGATTTTGAAAAATTTGAAACATTGGGGGTATTTTTAAAAACCGCCCATAATCGGAGCGAAGCTCCTCTGGCTTTAGCCGATTTAATGAATTTAGGTCTTCATACCCTGAAAAAAGGTTCAAACTTCATGAATTTATGTCGTTTTTTAAAAATGTCATTTTTGAAAAAATGGTACTTTTTGAATGGACTAAATTCATGTATTTAAGTCTTAATAACCTGAAAAAGGGTTCAAATTCATGAATTTATGTCGTTTTTAAAGATACTATTTTTTTGAATTTTATGGTGTCCTGGAACGGTCTTTTGCCCATTACTTACAAAATTGCGTTTCATCTCCAGTCCTAAAGTCACCCTTCAAAGAAAGAGGAAAACTCTAACACAAAAGGGCGGTTTCCTTCCAGCGTTGCTACCGATGCTAGCTCCTATCGTGCGCAACGTATTGGGTAATATCTTTGGCTCTAAGCGTTAATTATGCAAATGTTGAATCTCAAAGTATTAAAATGGATTTCAGACTTCAATGTGATAAAGTTCTGACTGTATCAGGTCCATCTCATGCAGGTAAAACTGTTTTCACGCTGAATTTATTGGATAAAAGAAGGGAGTTGTTTAAGGAACCTATCAATCGAGTGATTTGGTGTTTATGGTATTTATCAACGCGTCCGCTGTTTCAGGAATTGCAAAGTCGCAACTTTATTCGACATGAAGGAATTATTGCAGTGGATAAACTTTCAGTCTAATGATGTTGTTGTATTGGGTGGAGTGATTTATTAAAAGAAAGTAAGAATTCCAAAGATGTTACAGATATGTTCACTCGCGCAGCACATCATAAAAGGTGCTTTATCATCTATATCACACAAAATTTGTTTCCTGATGGAAATGAAGCTCGTACACGAAACCTGAATACACACTATTATGCTATTTTCAAGAATCCGCGAGATAAAAGTCAATTTGAAATTTTAGCGCGACAAGTTGCACCCAGAGGATCAAAAGCCTTAATTGAAATTTTTCAAGCAGCTACTGAAAAACCACACGGTTAACATTATTCATTGACTTTTACGCAAGTAGTGTCCTGGAAGAAATTAGATTTCGAAGTGATATTTTGAAAACACACCATGGTTATCTACAAAGTTTTCTATGAGTTCTCTTTCTCCCATGATTGTTATCCTCAGGATGAATAATGTACAATTGACTGCTATACAACAAGTAAAGCAACCTCTTGCAAATCAAATGTATAGGAAAAAAAAGAATTTAGATTATCAGCAAAATGTTCACATCAAAGATCCACATCGTGCTGTATTATTACAATCGGAAACTGTTGAACAATTGAAGAATTTCAAGAATACATGTAAGATGCGTGACTCTGTGTCGACTGCTACACCTTTAGCATCTCGTGCACATGCCATATCTCTTTTCAACAGTATTGAACCCCACCTCAATGTAAATGATAGAGGAGAAATCATTACAGATGAAAATATAGTGATTGATGCTTCACGTTATGAAGACTTGATTCAGTATGCGACAAGTAGAAAGCGCCGTCAGGGCTATGTTCCACCTGGTTGGTCATACTTTCTTAAACTATTGAAAAAGCATAATGTGCCAAAATTTGCTTTGAATAATGAGACATTGAAAGAACTTGATTCAACAGTGGCTACTACTCCAATGCTTCAGACGATGAAAATGCAGCCAACAAATTTGGTTTAAGACTTCACCTGCTACATCCCCTCCCACACTCACTAAGCAAACGTAGAGGAAGAACTCGACGTAGAATCTACGCCACCACTAAACTAGTAAAAGGAAAACGTAAAACAGCTCCTCCCACGAAATACATTGTTCTCAGACTATTAATATGAAGCAGATGTGTTGCCTTGCCATGTAATGAACACAGCGCCAGAGGTGAATGTCGTTGTCACTTGCACTTGCTGCGCCAGCTCTCACAATGAACACTCCTAAGCAATGGTAACACGAGTCGCAAAACCGCTAAAGCCTAAATGCAGGTAGTTGGGGAATATGTAGAAAGGCAAGAAAGCATAATATAAGATGAGAAGGGAGGAAAAAGAGTCAGGTCGTCATCGACTGAACGTTTGAAGTCAATCTATTTAGGTTTCTAAAACATCATTTAGCAAATTTGCTCGATCAAGAAATTGTCAAAAAGCGAGTGGTCTTCCACAATCACAAGTGAAACGATGGTTAAAGGGTCAGGCTACCTATACACGCCACAAACAAGCGAAAAAGAAGTACCGCACCCGCCATTATATTGTTCATGACATCGATGAACAGTGGCAAGCAGATTTGTGTGATGTCGCCTCCATTTCAAAACATAACTCGGGCAATAATTTTTATTTAACCGTCATTGGATATTATTCTCCTCGTTATGCGTGGGCCTCAACCTTTAAAAACTAAAGAAGGTAAAGGAGTAGCAAAAGCATTCCAAACAATTTTTCGAGAAGGTCGCATTCCAAAAAGAGTTCAGAGTGATCAAGGAAAAGAGTTTGAAAATCAGCATGTGAGAAGATTATTTGAGAGGCATGACATTGAGTTGTTTAGTGTAAAGAGTGCTCTATAAAGCTGCACTCGTTGAAACGTATTTTAATCGCACATTAAAAAATCGCTTGTGGCGACATTTTACTGCCAACTTGACACAAAATTGGACAAAGGTTCTACAAGATACACTCCATGCCTACAATCACTCTATCCATCGTTCTATTGGACTCAGACCAGTAGATGTAAATGCTGACAATGTAGATAAAGTGCGCGAATCATTCCAACGTAAACGCACTCATGTGAAAAGTGATGTGAAAATTGGCGATAAAGTTCGTATCTCAAAAGTGAAAAGTGTTTTTGCTAAAGGGTACCTTCCGAATTGGACAGAGGAGGTATTTACAGTATCAAGGATTAATCAAAAAGACTCTCCAACCACCTACAAGTTGAAAGATTACGATAATGAAGAAATTGAGGGTAGCTTTTACCGCGATGAGATTGAGGTAGTCACTGAAAGTGAAACATATTTGGTAGAGAAAATCATTCGATGTAAAAAACGGCAAGGTGAAGAATGGTGTCTTGTTAAATGGACTGGTTATCCTTCAAGTATGAACTCTTGGATGCGTCGTGCCGACATCTTTCATCTAAGTGATCGACAGTGATTCATGCAAAGTTGTAACTAACAATGTTTAGGGTTTCAGCTATGAATCCAACTGCCTCATTTTATTCACGACCCTCCCATGTAAGTGGTGGAGGACAAATTTACATCGGTGCTCGCCGCCAACGTGGAGGTAGCATACTTGGTGCACTGAAATCTGTTGTAGCACCTCTCATATCCAATGTCGGTAGATCTTTAAAACGAAATGTTTTAAGTAATGCCGTTGGCTTTGCTGGTGATGTTGCTAGTGATCTTTCCAGAGGTAGAAGTTTAAAGAGTAGTTTGTTGAATCGTGGGAAGGAACGCGGTTTAAAAACATTGAAGCAGACTTTTGCTGGTGTTACTCAAAGAAAGAAATCACCTAAACGAATGAATAAAGGAAGAAGGAAACATCGCGGAGCTGGTAAGGTGCGATCTTCAGTCAAAAGGCATTCACGCAAACGTCGCAGAGGCTCTAATCATTCATCAGGCGCTAAACGGTCGACGCTACTATAACTCTAATCATGGAGTTTGGGGGTAAAACTTCCGGTTTTTGTTTGTTTGATCTAACAAGCCATACATGACAGATATTCTTTAGTTCAAGTATGTAGATTATCATCCTCGAACAGCTGAGAATGCTGGCCCCATTGAATTTGTTATTCCTGGTGGTAGTGATGACTACATAGATTTGAGTTATGCGATGGTTGATTTGAGGTTTAGAATTCAGCAGGCAGATGGAACTGCTATGAAGAGATGTGCATAAAGTTGGATACTACTGAACAATTTACATCATTGACTACATTACCTTGGCGTTGTTTCTCTAACGATTGGAGACCCGCAGGTGGAAGGTGGTCAAAGCGATTATCCCTATAAATCATATTTCAATCATGTATCACAGTTTCATCAGCAGCACAAAAAAGTCATATGGAAGCCATGGGATGTACAGAGATGAAGCAGGAAAATTTGATGTTGAAACAAACAGTGGCTTTCGTAAAGCGATCTGCTATGATTAAAGATAGTAAAGTATGTCAGCTATATGGTCCTGCTGAATTTAGAATTCTTTAGACAGTCAAAGTGTTTACTCTGTAATACCAGCATGCGACTCAAGCTGACATTGAATAAGCCTGAATTTGCGCTGAATGCATTTGCTAAAGTTGACAATTTGAGAATTCATGTGGAAGATATTGCACTTTACATTCGTCGAGTAGTACCGAATCCAAGTGTCATTAGAGGGCATGCTGAAGGTCTTAACCGCCAAAATGCCATTTACCCCGTTCAGCATACAAAGCTTCTCACCTTTACAATTCCGAAAGATCAAAAGAGTTTCATGAAAGATGGCCTCTTTCCATCGGAAGCACCGAAGCTCCTCATGGTGGCAATGGTTGAAAATGATGCATTTAATGGTAATATAAAGAAGAATCCTTTCAATTTTAAACACAATCAGTTAAGTGAAATTGCTTTCCGTGTAAATGGTGTTAGTCATCCTGGTCCACCCTACAAACCAGATTTTGCTGCGGATCAATTTATGCGCAGTTATGTTGATGTTATGGATGTCTTTTTTGGCTTTTACAATACGGATGGACGCCAACGGACTCACATATCCCTATGAAAGAGTTTAAGAGTGGATATACTATTTATGCATTTGATTTGACCTGCTGACAGCGATATTAAGTGCACCCTATCGTCAAGGCGAACGTGCCTCATAATATTCGTTTTGGATTGACGTTCAAAAGAACACTACCTGAGACGATCAATGTATTAATTTATGCAGTCTTCGATTCAAACATTGAAATTACAAAGTATCGTGACGTGATTCTTCAGTATGATTGTTAATGAGTTGGTTGACTGCTGACGATATTAAGACTAAAGTGCAGCGTAATGCAGACGATGCGACGTTGAAAGCTTTCGATAATGTCTATTCACTCGATACCTTACCACCTGCAGTAAATCACTATCCCATCTTTATTGTGCTAAACACTCATTCGCAGAATTTAGGCGGTGAGCATTGGAAAGCGATCTTTATTGGAGAAGACAGACGTGGTGAACTATTTGACTCTCTTGCTCAACCTCCAAATATACCAACACAGCAGTAGTTGAGAAAACATACGCGTCAATATCAGCGAAATGAACGCATACTACAACATCCACTTTCATCAACGTGTGGTGCTTTTGTACTGTACTTCATCTTAAAACGTTTACATGTATAGGTTTCGAATTTGGTTTATTTTTCTGTTATTCAAAGACTTTTTCATGGTAATCCATCCTCTAATGAAAAAAAGATTTATAAGTTCTATCATGATTTGGAAATAAAAAACATCGATGTTGGAAAAATTGTTTTATTTATTTTACAATCCGCTGGGTACGTACATACTCACCAAATCCCCATGAGTAGCGGGTATGTGTGTAGGGTTGTATTGGGAGTAAGTGTTTTGTGATAGATGATATTTAAACCTTGATGAGAGATAGTCTAGGATCACATTTGCTTGTACAATGAGATTTTAGTCCAGTAATTGATCACTTCACTATTATGGTGAAAGGGATTGCCACAAGCACAGGTAACCAAACTCACTAATGGGAGAGCTGCAGGAAAAAGTTCCGGGTTCATAACACAAACTGTAACTGCTGGTACGAATATTCAAAAATGATACACTGTCACTCAATTGAGTAGGAGATCACCATAATTTGGTCCCACAGTCAGATTCGACATCACACACCTCTGCCCTCTTCCATTATCCCGACGTAGCTAGTAGTTCTCTGTAGCTCTAAGCGCATTGACTGCGCCGATGAAATGAGAAAGGGCGCCGAGAATCTGTTTACAGGTTTCCATTTGGGAAGACTTGAAGAGTTCGCGGAATTGTTTTCATCTTTCACCACTAACATTTGAGGTCGGCCCGGGTAATACTTGCTGTTTGGAAGGTGTTGGTGTAATGTTGGGAGATCGATTTTGGTGTAGAGTCTGAGGCGAACGGAGAATGTTTGGACGATGGTGTAAGGCGATGGCGCTTCATGAGGAAAAAATTGAGTAAATTTGAGTCGATGTACCTTCCTTTTATACTTTTCCCAACTACCTTGGATGAAATGTGAAGTTAGTATGGAGTTGGCAATGATAGAGTTTGGAATTCGCCCGATTGGTTGACGCGCAACCATATGCCGATTTCCATATGCGTTGAAATGTCTTTTCATATAGAAGTATTTCAAAATCACTTCATGATATGATGTAGAGATTGAAAATGACTGATAAACATAAAGTCAATCTCTCTTCTCACATTTGCCAGTTGAAGCTTTGAAATAGGACGTTTCGATCATTATCCGTTTCAATACGTTGTAGAGAATCTAATTTGCAACCTCATGGTGCGGTGGCAGTCATGTTTGAATTAAGATTTGCATAGTATAGGGCGATGAACTCACGATAAATAAATGTCCATGATAGAGCGATGTAATGTATCTTCTATACTTCTCCCAATTGTATTTGCGAAATGAGAAACAGTTTGCGGAATGAGAATGGCAGATTTGAATTTCATTGTTGCGGTGTTGAAGCCAAACTTGATCACCCAAGGAGATGAATCTTAATGTTTCAAAATATTCCAAATCCCTCATGATATCAGTGAGGTTAACAAATTGTCGCCATGTTAATGTAATACCTCTTGCAGTATGACCATCAGAATTTTTGAAATGTAGGTTTCCATCACGATCAACTATGATATATTGTAGAGAGTCCAAAATCCAAGTCTTCATGATGTTATGCAAAGCCGCAGATCAGCAATATCAAAATGTCGTTTTATCATATTTTGCTTATCAATGCGGCCGCAAATAGATTTGCTAGTAATCGAGCCGCACTCTTTTCTACACCCAATGATCATGTACAACAGCTAAATGGAAAGTGGGAAGTGGGTGTCACTCAACTTGTTCATACGGCAACTGTGTCTATACTTTATGAGTGGTAAACAAGTTAGTAAATGGGCAAAAGACTCGTTCCAGGAACACCATAAAATTCAAAAAAATAGTATCTTTTAAAAACGGACATAAATTACATGAATTTTTGAACCCTTTTTCAGGTTTTTAAGACCCTAAATACATGAAATTTCGTCCATTCAAAAAAGGTACCCATTTTGTAAAAAAAATGGTTATTTTAAAAACGACCATAAATTTCCATGAATTTGAACCCTTTTTTCAGGTTATGAAGACCTAAATTCATAAATTTGGGCGTTTTTAAAAAATACCCAATTTTTTCAAATTTTTTCAAAATTCTCAAAATTTGAGAATTATCAATTTTTTTCATGCTAAAATCATGACCGTTCCAGTGACACCGAAAATCATTAAAAGTTAGTATTTTTAAAAATGACTTAATTCATGAGTTTTAGACGTTTTTAAAATATGAGATAAACTAAAATTATGTGGTCTAATAATAAAAAAATTTTTTTTTGAAGGAAATGGCATATTCTTAACAATAACTCAATTGTAGAGAACATCTGCCTCTCGCATTTATGAATAAAAGGCAATTTCAGTGTAAAGAGCTGTGACCTCCAACTCAAACATTTGAAAGGAAACAATGTATCGAAAGAACAAACAGCTGCTACATCCGCACTCTTAGAACATTTTGTAAGACGTGGAATATATATCCAGCAAATCCTACTCCCTGCTGCAAGTGCCCGTGAATGAACAATAACACAACAACAATAAACGATATGGCTTATTTCAAAACAATTGGTGCTGAAGACTTATTTAATAAAATAGTGTTTCTTGTCAGTGAAGGTTGTGCCAAAAACGCACTCTCGTTCATATATTTCTCAAAATGAGACAAGATTAGATTTGATGATAGATGAAAACATATCGTTTGCCAGGGAGGGATGAAAAAATATTACGAGAGGAATTAAAGAGAGGAAATATATTTTGAGAGGCATTGAATTTACAGATTCTTTGAGTGATTACATTAGAAGCCAAATGGTGGAGAGAATAATACAATTGTAAAGCTTACACAAGTTACCTTGTTGCATGAAAAACGAAACAATTCACTCAGTGTTATGTGTAAAATTTTTATCGGTAAGCACTATCAACTATCTTCTATCTCTTTGTGATAATGGACAAAGAACATATTTATTATAGTGATCAATTACCGATGTTACATTTCCAAATTAGGTACAATTAGCAGCAATTTTCCTATGCTTTGTAGGGGTGTCTGTTTATATTTGTACTTTTAACAATCCACGACCTAACGTTAACGGATGATTGTCCTACAAAAGGATTATAATTTTCATTGTGTAAAGCAATTATGTGACATTCCAAATGGATTCCATTCTTCACTGTCAAAACAATGGTGCGATCTTTTCGGGGACAATACTGCGGTGACATATTCAATGAAAATTATTCGGATGTGTATCCCCGCTTTTGTTTACTGCGAGGCCCCTCCGTACGACCACTTTATTTTCAATGTGTAGACCTATGCCATTTCATGTATATTCTCTTGGAAATAATGGTGCGCCATTCAGCTAAAATACTGCGCCATTCAACTAATCAAATCAACCTCTTAACATTAGACGCGCTGTTGAAGAAAATTTATCATTCTTGAAACCCCTCTGTTTTATATGCTATGTAAATACTAATAGAGTGTTTCCAACGCAATTAAAACGTGTCCACCCGTGGACAGAAATCCCATTGTTTAGAAAAACTTGTATCTGTTCTTTTTTTATATGCAATGCTATTTCCCCTCTTTCATATGCAAATGTTATTTCCTGTTGCACATGTAAATACAATAGAGTGTTTCAGCCAATTAAAAATGTGACCACACGTGGACCTAATTTACATGTATTTTTAAATGTATTGCAAAGTAAATTGAAATATCCATGTGTTGTTTTTAATTTCTCAATTTAAACGGGGAAATATAATAGAAAACATTTTAGTCTTCTCTAAAAAAATGAGCAACGTAAATGAGTTTTCTTTTTAGAAAATATACGGTAGGAACAAAAACAACTTACGAAATTCTAATTTAAATCGAAATTCAAAATATTTTATTCAAAATATTTCTTTAAAAATGGAAGAAACAAAAGTTGGATGAAACCGCAAGAAGTATCCTTCGTTATCATATGAACGTAGTTTCTACTTTAATGGACATTGAAAAAATGAACAAAGAAAAACACAAAGATAGAGTACGCTATATGAAAAGATAAGGAAATCTCAATTATCTATTAAGATTAGGAGCATTATAAAAAATTAAGAAGATGATGGACCAAAGTTAAGAATGTAACCACAAGGAATTGGCATATTCTTAACAATAAAGTTTGGGTTTGTCTGTAACAGTTGTTATATCTTCAGGTGTTTTTAGTAATTCCAGTAGGTTTGCTACAGCTTTAACAGGGTACGGGTGTTTTTTGCAAACTTCAACTTGTCACAAATGTTAGATAAATCTTTAATAACTAAGAAACGAAAATCATTAAAAAATCTACAGCAGTTTCACATATTAAACGAAGTCTATGACAAATTACACCTTACTACTTTCAAAGAGTATATGATGATAATGTTATTACGTTAGATGAGATTGAAAAATTTGATCAAATAGCTAATGAACTAAATCAAAATATCATTTCAATCACACTCAGAAAAAAGTTGATGATAAGGAAATAAACAGGATGAAAAAAAATGTCGAATGATGGTATAAACTTTTACTGATCTGAGGGTAAAAAATTTCTAATGAAGAAAATTGACAAAATTTATTTAGAAGAGCTAAAAACTTTCACAGCGAAAATTTAATAAGCAAAAACTTTAATTTAAACAAAAACTTCAAACGAGAAAACTTTTAAACGAAAAGATGTCAGACAACAAAGCAATAAAAAAATAATTTGTTCAGTAAAATGTTTTTGCTGTATTCCAATGTTACCACAAAATTCAAATATTATATTTTAAAAATGGATAAAATGAGAGCTGATAATTTTAAAAGAATAAAACAATTAGAAGAGTTAATAAAACAAAGAAATATTATGAAAGAAAATCATCTTCAACATAGAATGATAAAAGCTGGTATTCAATCTGATATGTTTTGACAAAATGCAGCAAACCGAGGCAAGTAAAAAACTGATTTTGAAAAAACTATGAAACCCCATTTAAAACTCTTGAAAAAGAACTTACAAATATATGATAAACAAATTGGATTATAACAGATCCAGAGCACAAAACTATTACTAGATAAAAAGACTATGGATTAACTAGGTATCAAACCATTAATAAGAAATTACACCAAATTCTATGCAATTTGAACATTCTATTTTCATTTATAGATGGAAAAACAATACCTAGATTTTATCTCGGACAAAAAGACAAATATTTCCCACGACCTTTTCGAGGGTTTAATTTTTTTCAACCAGAATAAATCTCCTTTTAATTTAAATAGAAATTTTGTTGATCTTTTAAAGAGGAGCAGATTTAAATAATTATGCTGTAGAGATCTCATAAAAATATAAAGCTATTGTATAGATAGAGTTGGTGCTTACATGTAATAATCTCTTAGACGTTATAAACAATTAGAAAAATTTATTATCATACGGGAGTTAAAGTAGGGAAAGGTTTATCTGAACACAGAAAACAGAAAACAACCATATTTTTACCAGATGATCCACAATGAATTACTAAATAGATTAAATATTTTAATATCGGCGATAAAAGAAGGACATAATTCTAGTTTCAATGAAATTCAATGCTATATTGAAAAGATTGTTTTAGAAAAGAAGATTCTAAATGAAGAGGATTATAAAAGTATATACCGGACATCTCTGATTGCTTTAAGGGCTTCGCCCGTAGCTGAAAATATGTTGTTGTCTGGCATTTTAACTTATTGAAATTTATTTTATGATTTTAACCTATTGGTATGTATGCAAAATTTTAACTAAAAAATGTGGTTCAGCAGATTTAGACAAAAATTAATAATCATTTAGAAAACTAACAGAGATTTTGGGTATCATCAAAATTTAGTACGACGTTATAAAAAAAAAAATTATAACAAAACTACTTCATCACACACTTGTAAATTTTAGAACCCATTCTTCAATTTTAGAAACAAAATAAAAATTATCAAATTGCATGACTAGTTTTCTCTACATTTAACACTATTTCAAAACGTTATCAAAGATGTGAATGACCAATTTAAGATATTCTACTGATAAAGGCTAAAACCTGGAAAATACTAACTATATTCTACCTGGTTCTTACGAAGTTGAATCAATATCAAATGAAATTAAGAGACATTTAGGTATACCATTTAAAGATAAGAAACAATTACATTTGTGCAGTTGAACCGGCAGTTAATAAAGTGTTCTCTTACTTTAGGACGAAAATCATCCAGTTGATTTTAATCATGATAGATCATTGTCAAAGCTATTAGGATTTAATAAACAAACCTATAGTCAAGGTTATCATTTAA
>CAJQUW010006257.1:0-41327 GCA_907163375.1 Prostheceraeus crozeri | reverse complement strand
CCTCGACGAGTTGGGTAGAGGATGAGAAGAAGTGGGAAGATCAAGAGGATCGTTTGGACGGATGTAGTGTGTGGACTCCCAAATACCCCGCATCCGAAAGGTGCAGATGCGCACCACGCCACCGGCATTAGGCTCAGGTAATCATTGGGTTATACGAGAACCTAAGCGGTCATACCTAACATTGAACTATTCAAGCCAATAGTCTCTGTTCCGTCCCTTCTGAGAACAGGAACAACATCCGGCTCTCCTATTAAGGGCCTTGACCATGGGGCAAGACTATAGAGTATGGAAAAACCTCCTTCGCGGTTTGCCTCTGGGCAGTCTTCGGACTGGCGAATACTATCACTTCTTATTGTAGTTGAATCTGCATATCAGTACAACTTGATACGTTGCAAATGAAGTTCGCGGTGATAGAATACTTGTCACTTTCGACTCGCGGCGTTTCCTGTAAAGGGCGGGCCCGGTGGAAACATCGTTAGCTCTGTATTATACACGCCAAGGGACATTCGGCAATGGTCATACATCTTGTTTAAACCTTCGCTCTGCGGTCAATGTTTGCAAGTGATTGCCTCTCAAGTCTCACACGTAGCATGCATTCGCCGTCAGGGCGACATTTAGCACAAAGTCGAAGGATTGGCCTATAAAACTTTCTCATTGCATTACGCTTATGGAGAACATGAGTTCTAACCTGGTCTCCTATCAATGATGACGAATACTGATTGAGATATGGATATGACTGGGGAGGATCACTCACCGCGCCCACAACTCGTCAACATCAAGTCACACTTCTCTATACTTCACCGTAGACTAACAATTAGCTCTCTTACACATGGATGGCGCGGTCGCGATTTGCTATAGCCCGTGTTATCAGAAGTGTAAGCTATCGTACCTTAAATTTATGTCTCACTATTTTATTCTACCTCATTCGTCCCATATGAAGATGTTTTTAGATATTTTACAAGTTTAGATAATGGACGTGCTACGTATTTCACTCATAATGCAAGTAAGTAGGGACATGGTATAAATCATTCCACTTAAGCCCATCCGTAGTCTAAACAAAGCTCTTTACACCAAATGGATCGCAGTCGCGACTTGACATACTTCTGTATTCAGATAAGTGTTAAGCTATCTTAATTTATTTGACACTATTTTGTTCATCTAACCAATCATCGTCCTTATGAAATGTTATATAGATATTAACATAAGTGTGTAGGGTCTTAGAGCGTCGACTACTATTGTCAAATGAAAAGTATAACTGTTTTTAAATATCATCCACTTAAGCTCCAATCTCATTGGTCTAACATGCCACTTGTAGACACATGGATCGCAAGGTCCGATTTGCGATCCCTTGATCAGATGTTGTAGCTTTGTCTTTAATTTATTTGACACTTTATTTTAGAATCTTCCCGATCATCGTCAATATGAATGTTTTTTAGGATTTACAAGTTAACACTAACGCGTGCTATACTGATTTCTCCAAATGAGAAAAAGGTAATACATTTCGGTTTAAATCATCCACTTAAGCCCATCTCCAGTAGTCCTATACAAGCTCTTTTACACATCGGATCGCAAGTCGAGATTGCATATCCCTCTGTATCAGAAGTGTAAGCCTATCTTAATTTATTTGAAACACTTACTATTTCAAGTCTACCATCATACGTCCATATGAAATTGGTTTAACTAAGATTTACAAGTTAAAATATGCGACGTGCTAATATTATTTCCAAATGAAAAAGTATATGCATCTGTTAAATTATTCCACTTGAGAAAAACCCCCTATTCAAATGTCAAGTCAGTATGAAAGCAAAGATTAATACGAAATTATAAACATTTATTATGGCATGTATTTCACAAAGGTCTTCATCGTCAATTATCGCTCCCAGAGTCTGGCTTCTACATTAGATTACAAAAACAGTTGGGAGCTGCTTTAAACGATCTTCTGCAGCGTCCATCACTTTCTCAATGTACGCACACTCCGCCACGGTTCGCGGTTGGGAGTTAGGGGTGTACCACTCCCATATTTGATGCAAGTGCGACTTGCTGGTCATCTCCATCACCCCTTCGGCATCATATTGTAAATATTTCCAACGCGTATATGCCTGTTAGGCTTCGGGCAACTCCTCTTACATCCTCCTGCCGATAATGATAACTCTCGTATATTGTCGAGATTGTATGTCTATCTCACACCTTCGCCTTTCTTGGTGCAGATTTTGGTGCTAGTAACGAGCACCTTTGCTGATGCAATCATGGAGAGGAGAACTCCAATGCGGTATTTTTGGTGTTGTTGGATACGGATGCTTGTCATGTTTGCTCCTTTGAAATGCTACTGACTTTGATGATAATGATAACTTTAAACATTTTTTCCTAATTCTTAGCAAGTATAACACGAAGCAAGCCAATCAGAAATGAACATCCAATGAAATGAAGAGGATGAAAGATAGTATATATTGCAAAGTGACATTCAGGTCATTTCATTAATCTGTGAATTCATACAAGTGAACGAAAACGCACGATCTCTCTCTTTGACTATTATTTTGAGGTGATCAAGTAGTCATCTATTCTAGTAGAAGTATCAACCTTAAACTACTTGATTTCGTTTGAAATGTGGTATTAAGTTGAAAAATTTCCTTCATCTCCCTCAAACGTGTGACTAATAGCATCTTCCTCAATTTTCAGACATCAACTTCATCACCAACACCCTCCCTTCTCGAGGAAAGTTTCGAGTTATTGAGTCAAGGTAGGTTGTAACAATACACTGAGACTTGAACAGAGATGATAGAATGATTTCTCTTTCAGGTGATGTGAGTTCCAGCTCAGGACTCTCGCGGGCAAGGCAACGAGTGGGAATGTGCCGACTGCGGACATATGTTTACAAGGAAGCACAGTCTCCTTCGACACATCAAACAACGTGTGTGTCAACGCAAAGCGGCGTCAATCTCCGGAGGTGAAGTTGATTCTGACGATGAAATCTCCTTTCCTTGCGATTTGTGCCCTCTTTCTTTTGATAGTCACTTTCAGCGATCTTCGCACAGACTTCAACACACGCATGCAAATGATCACTACACCAACGGTACCTCTACCATCTCCCTCATTAATGTTTCACATAATAATTTAGTACGCGACTACTGCATGGAGTCCAATACACAAATTGTAGATTTTCCTGAGTGGCTCCTTCAAAATTCTAACATTATCGAAGCGCTCTTCAACAATTTAGACAATTTTAGAATGAAGGCGCTCATCTTCCTCAAACTGAAATATATTAAAATAGATTTTCAAACGGGTCAAGTGACGGAGAGAATACAGTTTCATATTCCTTCCTCTTCCACAACCGAAGTTGTAGACTGCGAGTCTTGGCTAAATTTTCACATTCAATGTTTAAAATCAAATGTAGATAAATTCAATCAACGCGACAGCAATCTCATTTTTGATGGTGTGGACTCAGCCATATTCAAAATTTCCCTATTAGAAAGTCATGCAGCTCGAGGCACATTTAAACTTCCAAAAAAACGTTGTATGTAATATAAGAAAGCTGTCATCAATGTTGATTGTAAATCACAGTGTTTCAAATATGCAGTCCTATCCATCTTCACTATAATGATATCAACGCGCATCGAGATCGCACCTATAGCTATAGACAGTGGGAGGATGAACTAGACTTTGAAGGTTGTGATAGTAACAACATGAAAATCAAAGATGTAGAAACGTTCGAAAAACATAATAAGATTAAAATTGTCGTTCACGTGTGGGAGAAGGGGTTGAAGGGTGCCCGCTATAATTCACGTTCAACTTGTTATGAACGTGTAGTCAACCTCTTATTAGTAAAACAAGATGATAGCGAGGAATGTCACTACTGTGGTATTCCCAAAATCTCTCGCTTGTACACTCACTTGGGGCACTCTAAAAGAGGTGATCATTTTGTATGCGACCGCTGCATCCGCTCATTTTGGAGTAAAGATAAATTTGAAACTCACTATGAATGGTGCAAGCGAGGTAAATTACAAATGGAACGCATGCCCAAAGATAAAATATTTTCACATAGGGATAATGGTGACGAATTAAGTCCCCTGCGTGTCATTTACGCAGACATAGAATGCTACATTGATGATATCATCCACAAGCCAGCAGCCATATCCTGCTATGAAGTATGGCATGACCACTTTAGGAATAGACAAAACAAAATGCATACTTGGCAAGGTGAAGATTGCATTTCAAAATTTCTAGAATTTCTCGATAAAGCTGCAAAATTTCAACAATCATATGATTCCCAATTGCAGCGTAAGTCACTACATATGTCAGATGAAGACAAACAAAAATTTGAAAGTTGCACATCCTGTCCTAAATGTCATAAAACGTTTGATGACGATAAAATTAAGAAAGTGCGTGATCATGATCACATCACTGGTAAATTTAGAAACGCACTCTGCTCCAAATGTAACTTTTCACTTAGGTTGAGACGTCGTGTACTACCCGTCATTTTTCATAACTTTAAGGGCTATGACAGTCATATGCTCATAAAAGGAGGGTTGAGCCAGATGAAATCGTGGCAGTTTAATGTAATAGCACAAACGAGAGAAAAATTCATGGCAATGACAGCAAAAGTACCAGTAGATAAAACTAAGAAAATAAGACAGTCTTCTTCGAAATAAAATTTTTAGATTCATTTCAATTCATGTCAGCGTCACTAGCTTCTCTCGTTCGTAATCTCAAGTTTCTTCCCCATAGTCAAACTTTGAAGAAACACTATCCAAACTTAACGGATGAAATAATCACTCGCAAAGGAGTCTTTCCTTATGCGTATTTTAGCTCAATGTCTAAACTAAATGAAACAACCCTTCCTTCCATTGACAAATTCAAAAACGATTTGACGGGTGAAGATTGTCCAGTAGAGGACTATGAACATGCTCAAGAGGCATGGTTAAAATTTAATTGTAAAACGTTTGGCGATTATATGATCGCTTACTTAGAATTAGATGTCATTTTGCTGGCTGATGTCTTTCAGGAGTTTCGACGAGTGGCATTAGAAGAAGACAAATTAGATCCTATCCACTTTGTCAGTCTACCAGCCATGTCCTTTAAATCAGCCTTTAAAATGACTGGTGAGACCATTCATCTCTTACAAGACCCGGAGATGTATAATATATTTGAGCGCGGAATACGCGGTGGTCTCACATTTGTAAATAAACATCATATAAAATCTGAAACAGTAGGTGATGATCATATCCACCTAAAGTACTATGACCAAAATAATTTATATGGCAGTTCACTGTCTAAACCACTACCTCATTCCGAGTTTAGTTGGTTAAATCAAAATGAGCTTGAGTATTACTCCAACCCTTCAAACATACTGAATATTCCAGATGAAGGTGATTGGGGATATTATTTTGAAGTGGATTTGATTTATCCAAATAGTATTAAAAATAAAACTGCTGATTTCCCACTCGCACCTGAATCTGGCGAAGTGACTGAAGATATGTTTTCACCATTCATGTCACAATTTCATAATAACTTAACAGAGTGTGGACAGCCAAGGTACAAACCATGCCGCAAACTTTTTACTCACCCAATATGATAAGAAAAATTATCTCGTACACTTCTGCATATTAAAATTCTATTTAGAAATGGGCATGCTTCTAAAGTCAGTTCACCGCATTATCAAATTTAGACAGAAAGCCTTCCTCAAACCCTACATAGATAGTAACAGTCAAAAACGTGCACTCGCCCAAAATAATTTTGAAAAGGATTTTTATAAATATAAGAATAATAGTCTATTCGGAAAGACCATGGAGGATGTTAGAAAACGTATGAATTACAAACTAGTCGTTGATGAACAAAAATATCACAAATTGACCTCATCACCTCTTTTCATTGATAGAGACATCATCGATGAGGATCTTGTAGGTGTTAAAATGATTAAATCAGAAGTTGAGTTGTGCAAACCCATCTATATTGGGCAAGCCGTTTTAGATTATTCCAAGCTTGAAATGTATCAACTCTTCTACAAAATATTAAAACCATGCCCTCTCGTAAAAGAGGTTCGCTTGCTGGGTGGTGATACAGATAGTTTCTTTTTAGGAATTACCACTCAAAAAGATTTAAATTTTAATGAAGTAGGTAAGTCATTAGAAAAATATTTCGATACATCTAACTACAATCCCACTCATCCACTCTATTCCATACAGAATAAAGCCAAACTTGGTTGTTTTAAGGATGAAACAGCAGGAAAGGAAATAGATGAAATGATTCTCCTCCGTCCTAAAATGTATTCCATGAAACTAAAAGAATGTGCAGATAGTATTAAGCGTGCTAAAGGTATATCAAAATCCATTGTTCATAAAATGAAACATCGGTCCTATAAGAAGGCCTATAAAAATAAAACTATAACGTTTGTCAATATGACAATCTTAAAATCTCAAGTTCATACTGTGAAAACGTACACGTTCAAGAAACGAGCACTTTCAGCATGGGAGGATAAGAGGTGTTGGATAGGACATAACACATCTCTTCCACATGGACATCCTGACACAAACATACCTCCACCCAAAAGAATAAAACTCACGCTACCACATTCAGGAGATGTATTGACATAATCAACTTTAACTCAGTATTTTGATGTTGCTTTTTGTAGATATACATGGTTGTTTTATGTATCGCATGAGATCGTTTCTTCCTTGTGAATATATGCCTACAGTCAGCCCATTCCCCCTATATCTGTGAAAAGACTTTTTCATATACATATTTTTATTTCAATAAACATATCACAATGACTTCACTTTGTTTTCCGAAACACTAAAGTTACGAGGGATTTAGTATCTTTCACATGGATACACTCTTGTAAACCATTGGTAATTTTGATAGCAATAGAGGGTATAGTTTGTTTGACGACGGGATGATAGAAAATAGATTCAAACATCTTCTCGACTATTCCATATGAAGCGTCTTTATCATGAATGAAATCACGTAAAATGTATTCTTTTTTCTCGCCAACAGAAATAGGTAAAATCAAATCACTTTGAATGTAAAGGTGTTGTTCATGTTTATCAAGTGTCATTGGTGTTTCTATACCAATCGTATGCGCAGCAGCAAACACAGTTTGTAGCATTGAAAAGCCAAAGAGTTTTTTCAAATTTTTACTCAATTGACATTGAATGTCATCACCCAGTTTCAGAACAACGCGTTGTTTTTCAATTGAAAACGAAATGTGGTGTGTCTTTACATCATATTTACTTTTCATCACATGCTTCAACTTCTGTTGTATATAAGGATTTACTACATGAATGAAGCTTTCAACTGTATGATATAGACGCGGCATTATATTGATAGCAACTTTAGATTCTTCATAAGACTGGTAAATTTTCTTGATGCGATCGCCATAGATGTCCACCCACCATTCATCATTAACTGAATCAGCTTTAGTGTGATATTCATGAGAACCATACACCACACCGCTTCCAATAATAGGCGTATAATGTCTTACAAAATGACGCAAGGTTGGAGAGAAATAAACTGTAAGTTTGTCATTATATTTCTGAATAACCAACTTATTTTTGTCCGCCATAATTTTCTCTCCATACTTCTTACCCACAGTCTCATTCCATCGTTTTACTAACTCAATAAGTGATAAAGGTTGAACACCACGCTTTTTCAAAATGATGCGTTCTTCGCATTCTACAACATCTTCATCAAATATTTTAAATCTATAATGAAATTTGTTGATTCGAGTTGAATAAACTTTTTTAACATTTGCAGTAGCAATTGACGTTAGATGTAGTCCATGACCAAAACCAAGATGTGGATAGAATTCACTATCCAACCTCAGCGTAAGACCTTTAGTAAAAGAATGAAAGCGGAGGAACTGTCTCCCACTCCAATGATAGATAGTAAACTCATAAGCTTTCTGATTTTTATTCTTCATGATGGAAGTATTACCACTGTTGAATGCCTTAATAATTTTCTCATTCCCAAATGGCTCATAAGAATCTGATTTTATCTGAATCCATTCATAGTTCCACTTTCCATCTGATGTTAAATTGTATGGGAACTGAAATGCATTATTCATCGTTATTCCATCATGGGTGCGAGGAGTCAATATCATTTCTTCCAAATCATTCACATTCTGAATATTGCTATCATAGCAAATACTAGAAACGCCAACTTCCCATTCACCTTCTAAATGCAGTGGCCGATTTAATTCTACTCGATAGTCTGATGGTTTATTTTTGGGAAATTTATTCATAGAAGCATTACTGGGCAAGTAGATTAGAAACGAGTCCTTATTTTCACTTTCCATATTATTCACATTGGAAAAATATATTAGCATACTTTTGCATTAACTCTTCATTCGGAAATGGAGTGTAATACTTGTCACAGCATCTTTATGAAAAGGAATCAACGCACCAGCATCATCATAAATGGCAATATCAATTTGTGGGATGTAGTTTGATTTCAGCTTTGTATAATGCACTTTCTTGAAAGTATGCTCAGATAAAATACTGCAGCTTTTTGGCTGGTATGGTATCATTGCTAGCAATGGAGCTTCAACATCTCCCACACGTACATCTTCACCAATATTGGAATATATCTGAAAATAGTTAATACGACGCGATAGCGACATGTCTGCGCTAGCTTTGGTTACAGTACCACTTTTAAAGATATTTTGATCAAAACCCAAAATGTCCATTAGAGTTTTATCCATAATTAGTTCAATACCTTTTCCATTTATAGTGAGAGACAAAGTACCTTCTTTTTCAGAAAATGAAATATGTTGCTCATTAATCACTTCATTTAAATAATCTACAACCAATTTAACCGAAGTAATAATGCGAGGCATCAACACTCTTGTTTCATGTAAGAAACCACCAAAAGGCTCTACACACTTTCTGTATAAAGATACGGCCCATTCTGTATCAAATTGATTTGACCTTTCACATGGTAAATGTTGCATATCAGATTTTCCATGAACAGCTGCAGAACGATGTCGTAAGAACTGATGAAAATCTTTTGAACAAACTAATACTAGATCATCATCATTTAATTTGCTTATTGCAATATGATTAGATGATTTAATATAAGTCAATGTTGCCACTTGTTTGTCATCAACTCGAAGGAGATAATTAAATTTCTTCAATAATGTTTCAGGAGTCATGTTTGTCTTTCTTGGCTTAATCACAATCTTCTTCACCAACGTCTTCTCATTTCTTGGAATAAGATCTACATAATAAGCTTCCTCTCGATATATTAACTGTTTATGACCACTTATGTGGTAATTAACGTTAAAATTATCATAGCTTGTTAAGGCGCTAGCGAGGTAGCCTAAATCATTTCTTAAACTTGGACTTAAACCAACAATCCAATCTTTCTCAACTACATGATGTACATAATTATAATCATCATTGTGCGGAGTAAATTGGACAATATGTTTACACGCTTTATTCAAGAAATCATATATAAACTTTTTACATGATAAGAGATCTTTCTTTGGCCACTGTGGAATGTATATTCGGCACCCCTTTTCACATTGATAAGCAGCTGTACGCCTCATATTAATAGTCATCACCTCATGATCAAAAGTATAGACACAGTTGCTATAAACAAGTTGAGTGACACCCACTTCCCAATTCCCATTTAGCTGTTGTGCATGATCAATGGGAGTAGAAAAGAGTGCGGCTCGATTGCTAGTAAATCTCTTTGTAGCCGCATTGCTAAGCAAAATATGATAAAACGACATTTTTATATTGCTAATCTGCAACTTTGCATAACATCATGAAGACTTGGATTTTGGACTCTCTACAATATATCAGAGTTGATCGTGATGGAAACGTACATTTCAAAAATTCTCATGGTCATACATCAAGAGGAATTACATTAACATGGCGACAATTTGTCAACCTCAATGATATCATGAGGGATTTGGAATATTTTGAAACATTAAGATTCATCTCCTTGGGTGATCAAGTTTGGCTTCAACATTACAGAAATGAAATTCAAATCTACCATTCTCATTCCGCAAACTGTTTCTCATTTCGCAAATACAATTGGGAGAAGTATAGAAGATACATACATCGCTCCATCATGACATTTATTCGTCGTGAGTTCATCGCCCTACTATGCAAATCTTAATCAGATATGATTACCACGCACCATGAGTTGGAAATTAGATTCCCTACAACGTATTGAAACGGATCATGATCGAAACGTCTATTTCAAAGATTCAACTGGAAATGTGAGAAGAGAGTTTGTTTTATCTTATCGTCATTTTCAATCTCTACATCATATCATGAAGGACTTGAAATACTTCTATATGAAAAGACATTCACGTATTGGAAATCGCATCTGGCTGCGCGTCAACAATCGGCGAATTCAACTCTATCATTCCCAACTTCATACTAACTTCACATTTCATCAAGGTAGTTGGGAAAAGTATAAAAGGAAGGTACATCGCTCAATTTACTCATTCTTTCATCATGAAGCGCCATCGCTACACCATCGTCAACATTCTCCGTCGCTTCAGACTCTACACCAAAATCGATCTCACAACATTACGCCAACAGCTTCCAAACAGCAAGTATTACCCGGGCCGTCCTCAAATGTTAGTGGTGAAGATGAACAATTCACGGAATCTTCAACTCTTCCCAAATGGGACTGTACAGATTCTCGGCGCCCTTTCTCATTCATCGGCGCAGTCAATGCGCTTAGAGCTACAAAGACTACTACGTCGGATATGGAAGAGGGAGAGGTGTGTGATGTCGAATCTGACTGTGGACAATATGGTGATCTCTACTCAATTGAGTGACAGTCTATCATTTTTGAAGATTCGTACCAGCAGTTACAGTTTGTGTTATGAACCCGAACTTTTTCCTGCAGCTCTCATTAGTTGTTGGTTGCCTGTGCATGTGGCAATCTTTCATAATAGTAAAGTGATCATTACTGGACTAAAATCTCATGAACAAGCAAATATGATCCTAGACTATCTCATTGAGTATGTACGTACCCAGCGGATTGTAAAATAAAAAACAATTTTTCCAACATGATGTTTTTATTTCAAATCATGATAGAACTTACAAATCATTTTTTCATTAGAGGATGGATTACATGAAAAGTTTTGAATAATAGATGCAAATCGAGATACATGTAAACGTTTTAAGATGAAGTACAGTACAAAAGCACCACACGTTGATGAAAGTGGATGTTGTAGTATGCGTTCATTTCGCTGATATTGACGCGTATGTTTTCTCAACCACTGCTGTGTTGGTATATTTGGAGGTTGAGCAAGAGAGTCAAATAGTTCACCACGTCGGTCTTCTCCAATAAAGATCGCTTTCCAATGCTCACCGCCTAAATTCTGTGAATGAGTGTTTAGCACAATAAAGATGGGATAGTGATTTACTGCAGGTGGTAAGGTATCGAGTGAATAGACATTATCGAAAGCTTTCAACGTCGCTTCGTCTGCATTACGCTGCACTTTAGTCTTAATATCGTCAGCAGTCAACCAACTCATTAACGATTATACTGAAGAATCACGTCACGATACTTTGTAATTTCAATATTTGAATCGAAGACTGCATAAATTAATACATTGATCGTCTCAGGTAGTGTTCTTTTGAACGTCAAATCCAAACGAATATTATGAGGCACGTTCGCTTGACGATAGGGTGCACTAATATCGCTGTCAGCAGTCAAATCAAATGCATAAATAGTATATCCACTCTTAAACTCTTTCATAGTCAGTCCGTTGGTATCATCCGTATTGTAAAAGCCAAAGACATCCATAAAATCAACATAACTGCGCATAAATTGATCCGAAGCAAAATCTGGTTTGTAGGGTGGACCAGGATGACTCACACCATTAACACGTAAAGCAATTTCACTTAACTGATTGTGTTTAAAATTGAAAGGATTCTTCTTTATATTACCATTAAATGCATCATTTTCAACCATTGCCACCATGAGGAGCTTCGGTGCTTCCGATGGAAAGAGGCCATCTTTCATGAAACTCTTTTGATCTTTCGGAATTGTAAAGGTGAGAAGCTTTGTATGCTGAACGGGGTAAATGGCATTTTGGCGGTTAAGACCTTCAGCATGCCCTCTAATGACACTTGGATTCGGTACTACTCGACGAATGTAAAGTGCAATATCTTCCACATGAATTCTAAAATTGTCAACTTTAGCAAATGCATTCAGCGCAAATTCAGGCTTATTCAATGTCAGCTTGAGTCGCATGCTGGTATTACAGAGTAAAAACTTTGACTGTCTAAAGAAGTCTAAATTCAGCGGACCATATAGCTGACATACTCTACTATCTTTAATCATAGCAGATCGCTTTACAAAGCCACTGTTTGTTTCAACATCAAATTTTCCTGCTTCATCTCTGTACCATCCCATGGCTTCCATATGACTTTTTTGTGCTGCTGGATGAAACTGTGATACATGATTGAAATATGATTTATAGGGATAATCGCTTTGACCACCTTCCACCTGCTGCTCTCCAATCGTTAGAGAAACATCGCGAAGTAATGTAGTCAATGGTAAATTGTTCAGTCCAACTTTATGTGCATCGTCAATAGCAGTTCCATCTGCTTGCTGAATTCTAAACCTCAAATCAAGCATCGCATAACTCAAATCTATGTAGTCATCACTACCACCAGGAATAACAAATTCAATGGGGCCAGCATTCTCAGCTGTTCGAGGATGATAATCTACAATACTTGAACTAAGAATATCTGTCTGTATGGCTTGTTGATCGAACAAACAAAAACCGGAAGTTTTACACTCCATGATTAGAAGTTATAGCAGCGTCGTCGTTTAGCGCCTGATGAATGATTAGAGCCTCTGCGACGTTTGCGTGAATGCCTTTTGACTGAAGATCGCACCTTACCAGCTCCGCGATGTTTCCTCCTTCCTTTTCTCATTCGTTTAGGTGATTTCTTTCCTTGAGTAACACCAGCAATGGTCTGCTTCAATGTTTTTAAACCGCGTTCCTTCCCACGATTCAACAAACTGCTCTTAAAACTTCTACCTCTGGAAAGATCACTAGCAACATCACCAGCAAAGCCAACGGCATTACTTAAAACATTTCGTTTTAAAGATCTACCGACATTGGATATGAGAGGTGCTACAACAGATTTCAGTGCACCAAGTATGCTACCTCCACGTTGGCGGCGAGCACCGATGTAAATTTGTCCTCCACCACTTACGTAGGAGGGTCGTGAATAAAATGAGGCAGTTGGATTCATAGCTCAAACCCTAAACATTGTTAGTTACAACTTTGCATGAATCACTGTCGATCACTTAGATGAAAGATGTCGGCACGACGCATCCAAGAGTTCATACTTGAAGGATAACCAGTCCATTTAACAAGACACCATTCTTCACCTTGCCGTTTTTTACATCGAATGATTTTCTCTACCAAATATGTTTCACTTTCAGTGACTACCTCAATCTCATCGCGGTAAAAGCTACCCTCAATTTCTTCATTATCGTAATCTTTCAACTTGTAGGTGGTCGGAGAGTCTTTTTGATTAATCCTTGATACTGTAAATACCTCCTCTGTCCAATTCGGGAGGTACCCTTTAGCAAAAACACTTTTCACTTTTGAGATACGAACTTTATCGCCAATTTTCACATCACTTTTCACATGAGTGCGTTTACGTTGGAATGATTCGCGCACTTTATCTACATTGTCAGCATTTACATCTACTGGTCTGAGTCCAATAGAACGATGGATAGAGTGATTGTAGGCATGGAGTGTATCTTGTAGAACCTTTGTCCAATTTTGTGTCAAGTTGGCAGTAAAATGTCGCCACAAACGATTTTTTAATGTGCGATTAAAACGTTCAACGAGTGCAGCTTTATAAGCGCTCTTTACACTAAACAACTCAATGTCATGCCTCTCAAATAATCTTGTCACATGCTGATTTTCAAACTCTTTTCCTTGATCACTCTGAATTCTTTTTGGAATGCGACCTTCTCGAAAAATTGTTTGGAATGCTTTTGCTACTCCTTTCCCTTCTTTAGTTTTTAAAGGTTGAGCCCACGCATAACGCGAGAAAATATCAATGACGGTTAAAATAAAATTATTGCCCGAGTTATGTTTTGAAATGGAGGCAACATCGCACAAATCTGCTTGCCACTGTTCATCGATGTCATGAACAATATAATGGCGGGTGCGGTACTTCTTTTTCGCTTGTTTGTGGAGTGTATAGGTAGCCTGACCCTTTAACCATCGTTTCACTTGTGATTGTGGAAGACCACTCGCTTTTGATAATTTCTTGATAGATGCAAATCCTGCCGGATGTTTTACATCATAATAGATTGACTTCAAACGTTCAGTCGATGACGGCTGACTCTTTTTCCTCCTTCTCATCTTTTTGTTTTCTTCCCTTTCTACATTTACAACAACTGCAGCATTTAGCTTTAGCGGTTTTGCGATCGTGTTCACATTGCTTAGGGGTTTCATTATGAGAGCTGGCGCAGCAAGTGCAAGTGACAACGACATTCACCTCTGGCGGCTCATTACATGGCAAGCAACACATCTGCTTCATATTAATAGTCTGAGAACATGTATTTCCTGGGAGGAGCTGTTTTACGTTTTCCTTTTACCAGTTTTAGTGGCGATACAGATCTACGTCGAGTTCTTCCCCTTGTTTGCTTAGTGAGTGTGGGAGGGGATGTAGCAGGTGACGTCTTAAACCAATTTGTTGGCATTTTCATCGCCTGAAGCATTGGAGTAGTAGCCACTGTTGAATCAAGTTCTTTCAATGTCTCATTATTTAAAGCAAATTTTGGCACATTATGCTTTTTCAATAGTTTAAGAAAGTATGACCAACCAGGTGGAACATAGCCCTGACGGCGCTTTCTACGTGTCGCATACTGAATCAAGTCTTCATAACGTGAAGCATCAATCACTTTATTTTCATCTGTAATGATTTCTCCTCTATCATTTACATTGAGATGGGGTTCAATACTGTTGAAAAGAGATATGGCATGTGCGCGAGATGCTAAAGGTGTAGCAGTCGATACAGAGTCACGCATCTTATTCTTCAAGTTTTTCAATTGCTCAACAGTTTCCGATTGTAATAATACAGCACGATGTGGATCTTTGATGTGAACATTTTGCTGATAATCTATTTCTTTCCTATACATTTGATTTGCAAGAGGTTGCTTTACTTGCTGCATGGCAGTCAATTGTACATATTCATCCTGAGGAATAACAATCATGCGAGAATAAGAACTCATAGTTTGTAGATAATCATGGGAGTTTTCAAAATATCACTTCGAAATCTAAATTCTTCCGGACACTCTTGCGTAAAGTCAATGAATAAGTAACCGTATGGTTTTTCAGTAGCTGCTTGAAAAATTTCAATTAAGGCTTTTGATCCTCTGGGTGCAACTTGTCGCGCTAAAATTTCAAATTGACTTTTATCTCGCGGATTCTTGAAAATAGCATAATAGTGTGTATTCAGGTTTCGTGTACGAGCTTCTTTTCCATCAGGAAACAAATTTTGTGTAATATAGATGATAAAACACCTTTTATGGTGTGCTGCGCGAGTGAACATATCTGTAACATCTTTTGAATTCTTACTTTCTTTTAATAAATCATCCAATACAACAACATCATTAGACTGAAGTTTATCCACTGGAATAATTCCTTCATGTCGAATAAAGTTGCGACTTTGCAATTCCTGAAACAGCGACGGTTGATAAATACCATAACACCAAATCACTCGATTGATAGGTTCCTTAAACAACTCCCTTCTTTTATCCAATAAATTCAGCGTGAAAACAGTTTTACCTGCATGAGATGGACCTGATACAGTCAGAACTTTATCACATTGAAGTCTGAAATCCATTTTATTACTTTGAGACTCAACATTTGCATAATTAACGCTTAGAGCCAAAGATATTTCCCAATAGGTTGCCCACGGCAGGAGCTATCATTGGAAGTATTGCTGAAAGGAAACCGCCCTTTTGTGTTAGAGTTTTCCTCTTTCTTTGAAGGGCGACTTTAGGATTGGAGATGAAACGCAATTTCGTAGCATATCGCTTAAGTAACTTTCGTTGTTTTGGCGCTAATTTCTTCGTCCTCAACTTCCTCACATGAGAAATAATTTCACAAATGAATTTATCGTTAGCATGTCGTATAGCATTGTATCGCTGATTTGCTTTCATTCGTCGGAGAGCTTGAATGGCTGAAGAAAACTTTTGACTTTTACGTTTCGTCATTTTACGTTTCGCCATTTTCCGTGTTAGTCTTTGCTAAAACCTATCTTTACCACATTTGCATAGGTACTAACTATTGCGACATAAGTGACACTCGAAATGAGCAATGTCACAGTGGTTACATTGGCAAAGTTGAATGCAATTACGTATGAAACAGCGTTGACAAAAAGCATGCTTACATCTCTTGAAGATGCGCTTTTCATTTCCATCCTTTCGCTTACATACATCGCAACACATAGTTTCACCGTTACTGATGTCTATAGCAAGTCTTTTTGAAGATATGAATTTGCTAGCCTTTTCTAAATAATAGACGCATGTACAGAAGGAATATACTTCGAGAGTGAGCAGACATAGCTCGAAAACCAGTTGTGCTACAATCAAGTACCACTGCATTTTCAATTTTTCTTTATGGAAAGTTGAATGTGAATATCTGAAATCGCTTCAATCACTAGACTGCTACCATGATGGTTAAATGCGTTAAGACGTTCAGCAATTTTTATCATATGTCTTTTAAAAAATTCTTGGGGGTGATCTACCACTTCCATTGAATAAGAAGCAAAATGGAAAGAGCGACTTTCCACCTCTTCCTTTCCAAAATGACTAAACTTAATTTTCGCAACTAATCGCGCCATGATAATGCTATCAGAGAATGTATTCATTAACTCTAGAAATAGAGTGCTAGCATCATCGACCACTGCTTCGATGTCGGTCTCATCTTTATGAAATTTTATCACATAATCTTGAACAGCTCCTTTTAAACTTTGCCTATGAAAACGTAATGTTCCGCAGTCGTTTGAGAAAGACATGATCGCCCTTTATCTAACCCATCCATTGCATGAAAACAACAACTCTTCTCATAGTAACATTTATTGAATAATGGTAACAAGCATGCATTATAAATCAATGGTTTGAAAGAGATAAAATAGATACAGCTGGTAACTATCATACAGCGAGCAATGATAACCATACAGGACTTTGGCAGTGTTGAGGTAAGGAGGAAAGAAGCATTGGTTATGAACGTAGCTACTACAACGAACAGACAAAATAGGAACACACAAATCCTTAAAACGTTTTGTGACTTCATGATAATGTTGATTCACTCTACTATCCCAAGGTGGGAGCAAAATATCATCAATGATTAGATTGGGAAATACTTTCCTCTCCTTACCAGGATTATTACAAAAGATGCGTATAACATTGAAAGCAGCTAACCATCGTTTAAAGTCAATAAGAAGAGCACTCTCACAAGAAAAGCCATAGTCTTGCAAATATTTCAGATTAAGTCCATGAATGTGTTTTCTCGCCCATTGATCAACATTGGGATCGCAGTTGGCATGTTGATGATAGACACTAACAATCTGATATGTCCAATTGTTCATAGCAATAGCACTGAGCTCCTGTACAGGTTCACCCTCACAATCCATAAAAATGATGATAGAAGCCTAAAACGGAAATTTACACATCTAAGGAAACGTTCTATAACATATTACAAAATGAAGAATTACATCGATGCTTTTCACGACAAAATACACAAATGATATGATGGCAACGAAGAAGTAAAATGTATCTAATAAGACCACGTCTACGACACTCAAAGCACATAAGCGAATTGTCATAGGGTAGAGTTAGGAAAGGACTAGCAATTCTCCTTCTTTGATTTGCGTTTTGATGTAGCATTCTTCTCCGACTTGCGCTTCGTACCACTGCTGTTAAGGATTTGATCAATTATGTCGTCCACGTTGGGTGGTTTCGGAATATATAGGATGGATTCCATATGCATGGAGAGAGAGGCTATTTTATTATCCTTGTGTCGACCATAATATAGCCCATTCACTTTGAAAAGGATATCCCAAGTACCTTCTCCGAGCTCATCACATCTGATGGGTATTGAATGATCTCCCTCCTTCTTATAGTAAGTACACCAATGTGATACCGGTAGGCAAATGTGATTACCATCCCAAATCTTTCTATAGGGAGTATCCTTGTCATCTCTCGCCTTCCACTCTTGAGCAAGAGGAGTAGGAATGTCCATATTTAATGTCACGTACTCCTCAATAATATCAAGTTGGTGGCGAATGTACGGACTCACGGGGATCAGTATGTAGTCCCCATACTGATTGTGCATTATCTTGACATCCGTGGAAGGGAGCATTCCCGTTTGGAGTACTACGCTATGATCATCATAACGCAAGGCTTGTTTAAATTTACGCTGTAGCGGTGTAGGATTATGTACCTTGGATGTTTCTTCCACTGGCCTCAGTTGTAGATGATCTGACCGTAGCGAACCTTGTAACGTTTGACCGCCATTTTGTCCTACTAGTGCAGCAGATGGAGTAGATGCCTGAAAATGAAAAAAGATTGTATTAAGTTTACGTTCAAGGGAGGAGAGGGAGGGAAGTAGCGACTTACCATTTTAGTTGGATAATAGAACAGGGAACTAGAGAGAGAGAAAATGTGCGTCCGTCACTCGTGTGATTCAACGATGGAATGATTCTCACTGTGGAAGGCTCGCTATTTATAAAGAAATGCTTGATTCTCATTGGATGATGATCCTCATTGGACAATAACATCAAGTTGATTCCAAATCTGGCATCCGTTTACCAATCCGATAGTTCGTTTTGAAGCTACAGCCCAAAACGTCCCAAATTCTAACTCTGTCGTTTTTCACCAATGTCCCAAAATCTTAAATGGCGTCTCACATGTAAACGAAGGCAGATACGAACAAGCCGATTCTTTCACTGAATTTGTCTCACTCTTAGCTTTCAAACGAGCTATCGCACGACAAAATCCGTCCACTGGAAGCAAGCTGTCCAGGGGGGGGGGACGTCAGCCGAAAATTTTTTCTCTCCGATTTCGCTGGAAACATCCTTCCTAACCCAAAATTTCACGTAGATTCCGAATCTGGCCTCCGTTTTCTCATCCGATGCTTCGTTTGGACGCTACACACCAAAAACATCACACACTATAGCCTCAAGACTAATCCTGGCGGTCGCCCACGTCAACCTAGACGGTCGCCCACGTCAACCAGGCGGTCGGACCAACTCACCCGAGTCTCACACTCTGTCGTTGCAGAGGGGGGGGGGACGTCAGCGAACATGTTGTGAACGTGGACCCACCTGGCCGGCACACCACGACAGACCACAACCTCTGTCGTTCCAGAGGGGGGGGGGACTCAGACACGAAGCACCACGGCGGCCGACCACGACACTCTGCCGTGCCAGAGGGGGGGGGGACGCAGCGATGGCCGCCATCTTGCGCGGTCCAGAAGTGGAGTTTTGCTTACTACTGGGAGCACTTCATGTGAAAGAAATAATGGTTATGTATTAGGGTGGGCCAGAAGTGACTACTTTTAAAATATATGATTTCTTCTGACTGCTCCTCCTCACTTCAATGTATTGAAAATTGATTAGAAATCGAATCAGTAAAATTCTGCTATCGCCTAAAACGTGACTCTCCTAAACTCAAGAATTGATTACAGAAATTATTCGAAACAGGAATGATCATGGATAGACTAAGAAGCGGTCCAAATGAAAGAGGAGATAGCATCGACAACGTTCAAGCTACGATAGAAGCCAAGCCAATAACATCAACAAGAAGACTTAGTGATGAACTCTGTATACCGAGAACAACAATCCGTCGAATTTTAAAGACAGACCTTCTTCGGAAAGCTGGAAACCACCATATGCTCAATATCTAGCTGACAAAAGTCTATCAGAAATCGTGGCGTTGAATGTGCTGTCCGGCTATATCTTGAGAAATATCCAAATCTCTACAGATGAGAAAGAAATTGTTTTTCTCGGTGGAATGTCGCGGTTTATTGCTGCTATCAAAGACAGGGACTGTCGTCTCAGGTGGTCTAATGATAAAATCCTCACTTTTGAGAAACACGGTGCATCAACATCCCTCCAACGTTATGGTATGGGCAGGCGATGTCTCCAGGATGGGTAGTTAATTGGTTATATTTTATTAAAGGTAGTTATGAACTCTACATCAATATCTCCAAATGCTGACGGGTGGAGTTCATGCCAGATTCGCTTGCGAGACGAGGCTTTCGGTGAAATTGCCCACTTCCATGCAAAGATTGCGCCCCTTTCTCACATTTCCCGAAACTGTTTTTTTTGAACGAATTTTTGAATACGCAACTTCGTATGAGAGATAGGTGGGTAAATTCCGGTCCTTAGTCTCATGGTCAGCAAGACGCCCTGACACTGATTCAAAAAAGTGACGTGAATTGCTTAACGGTCGACAGTTGCAAGAAAAGAAAAAGGTTCACCCATGAGAGGCCGCAAACAAGAGAAAATGCCATCCAAGTGAGTCAGACAAGCTTTCGAAGAAAATGGATGCTGATACAGAACTTCTCCGAAGGAATTCCACTACATCAAACATCCCGAAGACTCTCTTTGTGCATTGACATTAAAAACGGCCAACAGGTAGATCCATATGAATACTTGAGCATTTGAATGATATTTGAGGGATTTGTGATGTTATACGTAAATAGTAATATTTGAAAACGTAGTCACTTCTGGCTCACCTGTACAAGTAAAAGATGCGCTCCCCTTTAGTTTATGCAAAAGTTAAAAGCAATATTGCTGGCGTTTTTTGTCTCGACGCTTCGGTCCCGACGCTTTATCAACAAGAAATCGAAACTTTTATTATCAACGTTTCTCGTTGATAAAGGTCGGGACCCGAGCGTCCGATACACAAACGCCTGTAAATAGTGCTTTTTAACTTTGCAAAAACTAAGTGAGAACATCTTTACGTTGTAAAAGGTGAGCCAAGAAGGAGACTACGATCAAGATATTACTTTACTATAACATCAAAATCACTCAAATATCATTCAAATGCTCAAGTATCATAGGATCTACCTGTGCCGTAATGTCCAATGCACAAAGAAGTCCTTCGGATGTTTGATTGTGTCAAAAGATTCTTTCGGAGAAGTTCTTATCAGCATCAATTTCTTCGATAGCTGTCTGACTCACTTTGATGTCATTTCTGTTTGCGGCCATCTCCTGTGAACTTTTGTCGTTTTCTTGCACTGTCACCGTAAGAAAAGTTCACCACTTTTTTGAATCATGTCAGGGCTTCTTGCTGACCATGGGACAGACCGAATTTAAACCCCCTATCTCTCATCGTAGTGCGTATCAAAATTCGTTTCAAAATAAACAGTTTCGGAAATGTGAGAGCGGGGCGTCATCTTGCCTGGAAGTGTGCAATTTCAAGAAAGCCCCTCGTCTCGCAAGATCTGCATGATCTCATCACCCTTCAGCATTTGGAGAGATTGATAGAGTTCATTCTACCTTTAATAAAAATATGAACAATTAAATACCCCTGGACATCGCTGCCCATACCATAACAACTTGGAGGATGTTTATGCACATTGTTCTCAAAGTGAGGATTTTCATTAGACCACATGACGACAGTCTTGTCTTTGATGCAGCATAAACCGCACATTCATCCGAGAAAAACAATTTCTTTCTCATCTGTAGAGATTGATATTTCTCAAGAATAGCCGTACAGCATTCAACACGATTCTGATGATCTTTTTCAGCTAGATATTGAGCAAATGTGGGTTTCCAAGCTTTCAGAAGAAGGTCTGTCTTTAAAATTCGACGGATTGTTGTTCTACGTATACAATCATCTCTAAGTCTTCTTGGTTGATGTTATTGGCTTGGCTTCTATCGTATCTTGAACGTTGTCGATGCTATCCACTCCTCTTTCATTTGACCGCTTCTTAGTCTATCCATGATCATTCCTGTTTCGAATAATTTCTGTAATCAATTCTTGAGTTTAGGAGAGTCACGTTTTAGGCGATAGCAGAATTTTACTGATTCGATTTCTATCAATTTCAATTACATTTGAAGTGAGGAGGAGCATCAGAAGATATCATATATTTGAAACGTAGTCACTTCTGGCCCACCCTATACATAGCCATTATTTCTTTGCATCATGAAGTGCTCCTCAGTAGTAAGCAAAACTCCACTTCTGGACCGCGCAAGATGGCGGCCATCGCTGCGTCCCCCCCCCCTCTGGCACGGCAGAGTGTCGTGGTCGGCCGCCGTGGTGCTTCGTGTCTGAGTCCCCCCCCCTCTGGAACGACAGAGGTTGTGGTCTGTCGTGGTGTGCCGGCCGGGTGGGTCCACGTTCACAACATGTTCGCTGACGTCCCCCCCCCTCTGCAACGACAGAGTGTGAGACTCGGGTGAGTTGGTCCGACCGCCTGGTTGACGTGGGCGACCGTCTAGGTTGACGTGGGCGACCGCCAGGATTAGTCTTGAGGCTATAGTGTGTGATGTTTTTGGTGTGTAGCGTCCAAACGAAGCATCGGATGAGAAAACGGAGGCCAGATTCGGAATCTACGTGAAATTTTGGGTTAGGAAGGATGTTTCCAGCGAAATCGGAGAGAAAAAATTTTCGGCTGACGTCCCCCCCCCTGGACAGCTTGCTTCCAGTGGACGGATTTTGTCGTGCGATAGCTCGTTTGAAAGCTAAGAGTGAGACAAATTCAGTGAAAGAATCGGCTTGTTCGTATCTGCCTTCGTTTACATGTGAGACGCCATTTAAGATTTTGGGACATTGGTGAAAAACGACAGAGTTAGAATTTGGGACGTTTTGGGCTGTAGCTTCAAAACGAACTATCGGATTGGTAAACGGATGCCAGATTTGGAATCAACTTGATGTTATTGTCCAATGAGGATCATCATCCAATGAGAATCAAGCATTTCTTTATAAATAGCGAGCCTTCCACAGTGAGAATCATTCCATCGTTGAATCACACGAGTGACGGACGCACATTTTCTCTCTCTAGTTCCCTGTTCTATTATCCAACTAAAATGGTAAGTCGCTACTTCCCTCCCTCTCCTCCCTTGAACGTAAACTTAATACAATCTTTTTTCATTTTCAGGCATCTACTCCATCTGCTGCACTAGTAGGACAAAATGGCGGTCAAACGTTACAAGGTTCGCTACGGTCAGATCATCTACAACTGAGGCCAGTGGAAGAAACATCCAAGGTACATAATCCTACACCGCTACAGCGTAAATTTAAACAAGCCTTGCGTTATGATGATCATAGCGTAGTACTCCAAACGGGAATGCTCCCTTCCACGGATGTCAAGATAATGCACAATCAGTATGGGGACTACATACTGATCCCCGTGAGTCCGTACATTCGCCACCAACTTGATATTATTGAGGAGTACGTGACATTAAATATGGACATTCCTACTCCTCTTGCTCAAGAGTGGAAGGCGAGAGATGACAAGGATACTCCCTATAGAAAGATTTGGGATGGTAATCACATTTGCCTACCGGTATCACATTGGTGTACTTACTATAAGAAGGAGGGAGATCATTCAATACCCATCAGATGTGATGAGCTCGGAGAAGGTACTTGGGATATCCTTTTCAAAGTGAATGGGCTATATTATGGTCGACACAAGGATAATAAAATAGCCTCTCTCTCCATGCATATGGAATCCATCCTATATATTCCGAAACCACCCAACGTGGACGACATAATTGATCAAATCCTTAACAGCAGTGGTACGAAGCGCAAGTCGGAGAAGAATGCTACATCAAAACGCAAATCAAAGAAGGAGAATTGCTAGTCCTTTCCTAACTCTACCCTATGACAATTCGCTTATGTGCTTTGAGTGTCGTAGACGTGGTCTTATTAGATACATTTTACTTCTTCGTTGCCATCATATCATTTGTGTATTTTGTCGTGAAAAGCATCGATGTAATTCTTCATTTTGTAATATGTTATAGAACGTTTCCTTAGATGTGTAAATTTCCGTTTTAGGCTTCTATCATCATTTTTATGGATTGTGAGGGTGAACCTGTACAGGAGCTCAGTGCTATTGCTATGAACAATTGGACATATCAGATTGTTAGTGTCTATCATCAACATGCCAACTGCGATCCCAATGTTGATCAATGGGCGAGAAAACACATTCATGGACTTAATCTGAAATATTTGCAAGACTATGGCTTTTCTTGTGAGAGTGCTCTTCTTATTGACTTTAAACGATGGTTAGCTGCTTTCAATGTTATACGCATCTTTTGTAATAATCCTGGTAAGGAGAGGAAAGTATTTCCCAATCTAATCATTGATGATATTTTGCTCCCACCTTGGGATAGTAGAGTGAATCAACATTATCATGAAGTCACAAAACGTTTTAAGGATTTGTGTGTTCCTATTTTGTCTGTTCGTTGTAGTAGCTACGTTCATAACCAATGCTTCTTTCCTCCTTACCTCAACACTGCCAAAGTCCTGTATGGTTATCATTGCTCGCTGTATGATAGTTACCAGCTGTATCTATTTTATCTCTTTCAAACCATTGATTTATAATGCATGCTTGTTACCATTATTCAATAAATGTTACTATGAGAAGAGTTGTTGTTTTCATGCAATGGATGGGTTAGATAAAGGGCGATCATGTCTTTCTCAAACGACTGCGGAACATTACGTTTTCATAGGCAAAGTTTAAAAGGAGCTGTTCAAGATTATGTGATAAAATTTCATAAAGATGAGACCGACATCGAAGCAGTGGTCGATGATGCTAGCACTCTATTTCTAGAGTTAATGAATACATTCTCTGATAGCATTATCATGGCGCGATTAGTTGCGAAAATTAAGTTTAGTCATTTTGGAAAGGAAGAGGTGGAAAGTCGCTCTTTCCATTTTGCTTCTTATTCAATGGAAGTGGTAGATCACCCCCAAGAATTTTTTAAAAGACATATGATAAAAATTGCTGAACGTCTTAACGCATTTAACCATCATGGTAGCAGTCTAGTGATTGAAGCGATTTCAGATATTCACATTCAACTTTCCATAAAGAAAAATTGAAAATGCAGTGGTACTTGATTGTAGCACAACTGGTTTTCGAGCTATGTCTGCTCACTCTCGAAGTATATTCCTTCTGTACATGCGTCTATTATTTAGAAAAGGCTAGCAAATTCATATCTTCAAAAAGACTTGCTATAGACATCAGTAACGGTGAAACTATGTGTTGCGATGTATGTAAGCGAAAGGATGGAAATGAAAAGCGCATCTTCAAGAGATGTAAGCATGCTTTTTGTCAACGCTGTTTCATACGTAATTGCATTCAACTTTGCCAATGTAACCACTGTGACATTGCTCATTTCGAGTGTCACTTATGTCGCAATAGTTAGTACCTATGCAAATGTGGTAAAGATAGGTTTTAGCAAAGACTAACACGGAAAATGGCGAAACGTAAAATGACGAAACGTAAAAGTCAAAAGTTTTCTTCAGCCATTCAAGCTCTCCGACGAATGAAAGCAAATCAGCGATACAATGCTATACGACATGCTAACGATAAATTCATTTGTGAAATTATTTCTCATGTGAGGAAGTTGAGGACGAAGAAATTAGCGCCAAAACAACGAAAGTTACTTAAGCGATATGCTACGAAATTGCGTTTCATCTCCAATCCTAAAGTCGCCCTTCAAAGAAAGAGGAAAACTCTAACACAAAAGGGCGGTTTCCTTTCAGCAATACTTCCAATGATAGCTCCTGCCGTGGGCAACCTATTGGGAAATATCTTTGGCTCTAAGCGTTAATTATGCAAATGTTGAGTCTCAAAGTAATAAAATGGATTTCAGACTTCAATGTGATAAAGTTCTGACTGTATCAGGTCCATCTCATGCAGGTAAAACTGTTTTCACGCTGAATTTATTGGATAAAAGAAGGGAGTTGTTTAAGGAACCTATCAATCGAGTGATTTGGTGTTATGGTATTTATCAACCGTCGCTGTTTCAGGAATTGCAAAGTCGCAACTTTATTCGACATGAAGGAATTATTCCAGTGGATAAACTTCAGTCTAATGATGTTGTTGTATTGGATGATTTATTAAAAGAAAGTAAGAATTCAAAAGATGTTACAGATATGTTCACTCGCGCAGCACACCATAAAAGGTGTTTTATCATCTATATTACACAAAATTTGTTTCCTGATGGAAAAGAAGCTCGTACACGAAACCTGAATACACACTATTATGCTATTTTCAAGAATCCGCGAGATAAAAGTCAATTTGAAATTTTAGCGCGACAAGTTGCACCCAGAGGATCAAAAGCCTTAATTGAAATTTTTCAAGCAGCTACTGAAAACCATACGGTTACTTATTCATTGACTTTACGCAAGAGTGTCCGGAAGAATTTAGATTTCGAAGTGATATTTTGAAAACTCCCATGATTATCTACAAACTATGAGTTCTTATTCTCGCATGATTGTTATTCCTCAGGATGAATATGTACAATTGACTGCCATGCAGCAAGTAAAGCAACCTCTTGCAAATCAAATGTATAGGAAAGAAATAGATTATCAGCAAAATGTTCACATCAAAGATCCACATCGTGCTGTATTATTACAATCGGAAACTGTTGAGCAATTGAAAAACTTGAAGAATAAGATGCGTGACTCTGTATCGACTGCTACACCTTTAGCATCTCGCGCACATGCCATATCTCTTTTCAACAGTATTGAACCCCATCTCAATGTAAATGATAGAGGAGAAATCATTACAGATGAAAATAAAGTGATTGATGCTTCACGTTATGAAGACTTGATTCAGTATGCGACACGTAGAAAGCGCCGTCAGGGCTATGTTCCACCTGGTTGGTCATACTTTCTTAAACTATTGAAAAAGCATAATGTGCCAAAATTTGCTTTAAATAATGAGACATTGAAAGAACTTGATTCAACAGTGGCTACTACTCCAATGCTTCAGGCGATGAAAATGCCAACAAATTGGTTTAAGACGTCACCTGCTACATCCCCTCCCACACTCACTAAGCAAACAAGGGGAAGAACTCGACGTAGATCTGTATCGCCACTAAAACTGGTTAAAAGGAAAACGTTAAAACAGCTCCTCCTAGGAAATACATGTTCTCAGACTATTAATATGAAGCAGATGTGTTGCTTGCCATGTAATGAGCCGCCAGAGGTGAATGTCGTTGTCACTTGCACTTGCTGCGCCAGCTCTCATAATGAAACCCCTAAGCAATGTGAACACGATCGCAAAACCGCTAAAGCTAAATGCTGCAGTTGTTGTAAATGTAGAAAGGCAAGAAAACAAAAAAGATGAGAAGGAGGAAAAAGAGTCAGCCGTCATCGACTGAACGTTTGAAGTCAATCTATTATGATGTAAAACATCCGGCAGGATTTGCATCTATCAAGAAATTATCAAAAGCGAGTGGTCTTCCACAATCACAAGTGAAACGATGGTTAAAGGGTCAGGCTACCTATACACTCCACAAACAAGCGAAAAAGAAGTACCGCACCCGCCATTATATTGTTCATGACATCGATGAACAGTGGCAAGCAGATTTGTGCGATGTTGCCTCCATTTCAAAACATAACTCGGGCAATAATTTTATTTTAACCGTCATTGATATTTTCTCGCGTTATGCGTGGGCTCAACCTTTAAAAACTAAAGAAGGGAAAGGAGTAGCAAAAGCATTCCAAACAATTTTTCGAGAAGGTCGCATTCCAAAAAGAATTCAGAGTGATCAAGGAAAAGAGTTTGAAAATCAGCATGTGACAAGATTATTTGAGAGGCATGACATTGAGTTGTTTAGTGTAAAGAGCGCTTATAAAGCTGCACTCGTTGAACGTTTTAATCGCACATTAAAAAAATCGTTTGTGGCGACATTTTACTGCCAACTTGACACAAAATTGGACAAAGGTTCTACAAGATACACTCCATGCCTACAATCACTCTATCCATCGTTCTATTGGACTCAGACCAGTAGATGTAAATGCTGACAATGTAGATAAAGTGCGCGAATCATTCCAACGTAAACGCACTCATGTGAAAAGTGATGTGAAAATTGGCGATAAAGTTCGTATCTCAAAAGTGAAAAGTGTTTTTGCTAAAGGGTACCTCCCGAATTGGACAGAGGAGGTATTTACAGTATCAAGGATTAATCAAAAAGACTCTCCGACCACCTACAAGTTGAAAGATTACGATAATGAAGAAATTGAGGGTAGCTTTTACCGCGATGAGATTGAGGTAGTCACTGAAAGTGAAACATATTTGGTAGAGAAAATCATTCGATGTAAAAAACGGCAAGGTGAAGAATGGTGTCTTGTTAAATGGACTGGTTATCCTTCAAGTATGAACTCTTGGATGCGTCGTGCCGACATCTTTCATCTAAGTGATCGACAGTGATTCATGCAAAGTTGTAACTAACAATGTTTAGGGTTTTGAGCTATGAATCCAACTGCCTCATTTTATTCACGACCCTCCTACGTAAGTGGTGGAGGACAAATTTACATCGGTGCTCGCCGCCAACGTGGAGGTAGCATACTTGGTGCACTGAAATCTGTTGTAGCACCTCTCATATCCAATGTCGGTAGATCTTTAAAACGAAATGTTTTAAGTAATGCCGTTGGCTTTGCTGGTGATGTTGCTAGTGATCTTTCCAGAGGTAGAAGTTTTAAGAGCAGTTTGTTGAATCGTGGGAAGGAACGCGGTTTAAAAACATTGAAGCAGACCATTGCTGGTGTTACTCAAGGAAAGAAATCACCTAAACGAATGAGAAAAGGAAGGAGGAAACATCGCGGAGCTGGTAAGGTGCGATCTTCAGTCAAAAGGCATTCACGCAAACGTCGCAGAGGCTCTAATCATTCATCAGGCGCTAAACGACGACGCTGCTATAACTTCTAATCATGGAGTGTAAAACTTCCGGTTTTTGTTTGTTCGATCAACAAGCCATACAGACAGATATTCTTAGTTCAAGTATTGTAGATTATCATCCTCGAACAGCTGAGAATGCTGGCCCCATTGAATTTGTTATTCCTGGTGGTAGTGATGACTACATAGATTTGAGTTATGCGATGCTTGATTTGAGGTTTAGAATTCAGCAAGCAGATGGAACTGCTATTGACGATGCACATAAAGTTGGACTGAACAATTTACCATTGACTACATTACTTCGCGATGTTTCTCTAACGATTGGAGAGCAGCAGGTGGAAGGTGGTCAAAGCGATTATCCCTATAAATCATATTTCAATCATGTATCACAGTTTCATCCAGCAGCACAAAAAAGTCATATGGAAGCCATGGGATGGTACAGAGATGAAGCAGGAAAATTTGATGTTGAAACAAACAGTGGCTTTGTAAAGCGATCTGCTATGATTAAAGATAGTAGAGTATGTCAGCTATATGGTCCGCTGAATTTAGACTTCTTTAGACAGTCAAAGTTTTTACTCTGTAATACCAGCATGCGACTCAAGCTGACATTGAATAAGCCTGAATTTGCGCTGAATGCATTTGCTAAAGTTGACAATTTTAGAATTCATGTGGAAGATATTGCACTTTACATTCGTCGAGTAGTACCGAATCCAAGTGTCATTAGAGGGCATGCTGAAGGTCTTAACCGCCAAAATGCCATTTACCCCGTTCAGCATACAAAGCTTCTCACCTTTACAATTCCGAAAGATCAAAAGAGTTTCATGAAAGATGGCCTCTTTCCATCGGAAGCACCGAAGCTCCTCATGGTGGCAATGGTTGAAAATGATGCATTTAATGGTAATATAAAGAAGAATCCTTTCAATTTTAAACACAATCAGTTAAGTGAAATTGCTTTACGTGTTAATGGTGTGAGTCATCCTGGTCCACCCTACAAACCAGATTTTGCTTCGGATCAATTTATGCGCAGTTATGTTGATTTTATGGATGTCTTTGGCTTTTACAATACGGATGATACCAACGGACTGACTATGAAAGAGTTTAAGAGTGGATATACTATTTATGCATTTGATTTGACTGCTGACAGCGATATTAGTGCACCCTATCGTCAAGCGAACGTGCCTCATAATATTCGTTTGGATTTGACGTTCAAAAGAACACTACCTGAGACGATCAATGTATTAATTTATGCAGTCTTCGATTCAAATATTGAAATTACAAAGTATCGTGACGTGATTCTTCAGTATAATCGTTAATGAGTTGGTTGACTGCTGACGATATTAAGACTAAAGTGCAGCGTAATGCAGACGAAGCGACGTTGAAAGCTTTCGATAATGTCTATTCACTCGATACCTTACCACCTGCAGTAAATCACTATCCCATCTTTATTGTGCTAAACACTCATTCACAGAATTTAGGCGGTGAGCATTGGAAAGCGATCTTTATTGGAGAAGACCGACGTGGTGAACTATTTGACTCTCTTGCTCAACCTCCAAATATACCAACACAGCAGTGGTTGAGAAAACATACGCGTCAATATCAGCGAAATGAACGCATACTACAACATCCACTTTCATCAACGTGTGGTGCTTTTGTACTGTACTTCATCTTAAAACGTTTACATGTATCTCGATTTGCATCTGTTATTCAAAACTTTTCATGTAATCCATCCTCTAATGAAAAAATGATTTGTAAGTTCTATCATGATTTGAAATAAAAACATCATGTTGGAAAAATTGTTTTTTATTTTACAATCCGCTGGGTACGTACATACTCAATGAGATAGTCTAGGATCATATTTGCTTGTTCATGAGATTTTAGTCCAGTAATGATCACTTTACTATTATGAAAGATTGCCACATGCACAGGCAACCAACAACTAATGAGAGCTGCAGGAAAAAGTTCGGGTTCATAACACAAACTGTAACTGCTGGTACGAATCTTCAAAAATGATAGACTGTCACTCAATTGAGTAGAGATCACCATATTGTCCACAGTCAGATTCGACATCACACACCTCTCCCTCTTCCATATCCGACGTAGTAGTCTTTGTAGCTCTAAGCGCATTGACTGCGCCGATGAATGAGAAAGGGCGCCGAGAATCTGTACAGTCCCATTTGGGAAGAGTTGAAGATTCCGTGAATTGTTCATCTTCACCACTAACATTTGAGGACGGCCCGGGTAATACTTGCTGTTTGGAAGCTGTTGGCGTAATGTTGTGAGATCGATTTTGGTGTAGAGTCTGAAGCGACGGAGAATGTTGACGATGGTGTAGCGATGGCGCTTCATGATGAAAGAATGAGTAAATTGAGCGATGTACCTTCCTTTTATACTTTTCCCAACTACCTTGATGAAATGTGAAGTTAGTATGAAGTTGGGAATGATAGAGTTGAATTCGCCGATTGTTGACGCGCAGCCAGATGCGATTTCCAATACGTGAATGTCTTTTCATATAGAAGTATTTCAAGTCCTTCATGATATGATGTAGAGATTGAAAATGACGATAAGATAAAACAAACTCTCTTCTCACATTTCCAGTTGAATCTTTGAAATAGACGTTTCGATCATGATCCGTTTCAATACGTTGTAGGGAATCTAATTTCCAACTCATGGTGCGTGGTAATCATATCTGATTAAGATTTGCATAGTAGGGCGATGAACTCACGACGAATAAATGTCATGATGGAGCGATGTATGTATCTTCTATACTTCTCCCAATTGTATTTGCGAAATGAGAAACAGTTTGCGGAATGAGAATGGTAGATTTGAATTTCATTTCTGTAATGTTGAAGCCAAACTTGATCACCCAAGGAGATGAATCTTAATGTTTCAAAATATTCCAAATCCCTCATGATATCATTGAGGTTGACAAATTGTCGCCATGTTAATGTAATTCCTCTTGATGTATGACCATGAGAATTTTTGAAATGTACGTTTCCATCACGATCAACTCTGATATATTGTAGAGAGTCCAAAATCCAAGTCTTCATGATGTTATGCAAAGTTGCAGATTAGCAATATAAAAATGTCGTTTTATCATATTTTGCTTAGCAATGCGGCTACAAAGAGATTTACTAGCAATCGAGCCGCACTCTTTTCTACTCCCATTGATCATGCACAACAGCTAAATGGGAATTGGGAAGTGGGTGTCACTCAACTTGTTTATAGCAACTGTGTCTATACTTTTGATCATGAGGTGATGACTATTAATATGAGGCGTACAGCTGCTTATCAATGTGAAAAGGGGTGCCGAGTATACATTCCACAGTGGCCAAAGAAAGATCTCTTATCATGTAAAAAGTTTATATATGATTTCTTGAATAAAGCGTGTAAACATATTGTCCAATTTACTCCGCACAATGATGATTATAATTATGTACATCATGTAGTTGAGAAAGATTGGATTGTTGGTTTAAGTCCAAGTTTAAGAAATGATTTAGGCTACCTCGCTAGCGCCTTAACAAGCTATGATAATTTAAACGTTAATTACCACATAAGTGGTCATAAACAGTTAATATATCGAGAGGAAGCTTATTATGTAGATCTTATTCCAAGAAATGAGAAGACGTTGGTGAAGAAGATTGTGATTAAGCCAAGAAAGACAAACATGACTCCTGAAACATTATTGAAGAAAATTAATTATCTCCTTCGAGTTGATGACAAACAAGTGGCAACATTGACTTATATTAAATCATCTAATCATATTGCAATAAGCAAATTAAATGATGATGATCTAGTATTAGTTTGTTCAAAAGATTTTCATCAGTTCTTACGACATCGTTCTGCAGCTGTTCATGGAAAATCTGATATGCAACATTTACCATGTGAAAGGTCAAATCAATTTGATACAGAATGGGCCGTATCTTTATACAGAAAGTGTGTAGAGCCTTTTGGTGGTTTCTTACATGAAACAAGAGTGTTGATGCCTCGCATTATTACTTCGGTAAAAATTGGTTGTAGATTATTTAAATGAAGTGATTAATGAGCAACATATTTCATTTTCTGAAAAAGAAGGTACTTTGTCTCTCACTATAAATGGAAAAGGTATTGAACTAATTATGGATAAAACTCTAATGGACATTTTGGGTTTTGATCAAATATCTTTAAAAGTGGTACTGTAACCAAAGCTAGCGCAGACATGTCGCTATCGCGTCGTATTAACTATTTTCAGATATATTCCAATATTGGTGAAGATGTACGTGTGGGAGATGTTGAAGCTCCATTGCTAGCAATGATACCATACCAGCCAAAAAGCTGCAGTATTTTATCTGAGCATACTTTCAAGAAAGTGCATTATACAAAGCTGAAATCAAACTACATCCCACAAATTGATATTGCCATTTATGATGATGCTGGTGCGTTGATTCCTTTTCATAAAGATGCTGTGACAAGTATTACACTCCATTTCCGAATGAAGAGTTAATGCAAAAGTATGCTAATATATTTTTTCCAATGTGAATAATATGGAAAGTGAAAATAAGGACTCGTTTCTAATCTACTTGCCCAGTAATGCTTCTATGAATAAATTTCCCAAAAATAAACCATCAGACTATCGAGTAGAATTAAATCGGCCACTGCATTTAGAAGGTGAATGGAAGTTGGCGTTTCTAGTATTTGCTATGATAGCAATATTCAGAATGTGAATGATTTGGAAGAAATGATATTGACTCCTCGCACCCATGATGGAATAACGATGAATAATGCATTTCAGTTCCCATACAATTTAACATCAGATGGAAAGTGGAACTATGAATGGATTCAGATAAAATCAGATTCTTATGAGCCATTTGGGAATGAGAAAATTATTAAGGCATTCAACAGTGGTAATACTTCCATCATGAAGAATAAAAATCAGAAAGCTTATGAGTTTACTATCTATCATTGGAGTGGGAGACAGTTCCTCCGCTTTCATTCTTTTACTAAAGGTCTTACGCTGAGGTTGGATAGTGAATTCTATCCACATCTTGGTTTTTGGTCATGGACTACATCTAACGTCAATTGCTACTGCAAATGTTAAAAAAGTTTATTCAACTCGAATCAACAAATTTCATTATAGATTTAAAATATTTGATGAAGATGTTGTAGAATGCGAAGAACGCATCATTTTGAAAAAGCGTGGTGTTCAAACTTTATCACTTATTGAGTTAGTAAAACGATGGAATGAGACTGTGGGTAAGAAGTATGGAGAGAAAATTATGGCGGACAAAAATAAGTTGGTTATTCAGAAATATAATGACAAACTTACAGTTTATTTCTCTCCAACCTTGCGTCATTTTGTAAGACATTATACGCCTATTATTGGAAGCGGTGTGGTGTATGGTTCTCATGAATATCACACTAAAGCTGATTCAGTTAATGATGAATGGTGGGTGGACATCTATGGCGATCGCATCAAGAAAATTTACCAGTCTTATGAAGAATCTAAAGTTGCTATCAATATAATGCCGCGTCTATATCATACAGTTGAAAGCTTCATTCATGTAGTAAATCCTTATATACAACAGAAGTTGAAGCATGTGATGAAAAGTAAATATGATGTAAAGACACACCACATTTCGTTTTCAATTGAAAACCAACGCGTTGTTCTGAAACTGGGTGATGACATTCAATGTCAATTGAGTAAAAATTTGAAAAAACTCTTTGGTTTTTCAATGCTACAAACTGTGTTTGCTGCTGCGCATACGATTGGTATAGAAACACCAATGACACTTGATTAACATGAACAACACCTTTACATTCAAAGTGATTTGATTTTACCTATTTCTGTTGGCGAGAAAAAAAGAATACATTTTACGTGATTTCATTCATGATAAAGACGCTTCATATGGAATAGTCGAGAAGATGTTTGAATCTATTTTCTATCATCCCGTCGTCAAACAAACTATACCCTCTATTGCTATCAAAATTACCAATGGTTTACAAGAGTGTATCCATGTGAAAGATACTAAATCCCTCGTAACTTTAGTGTTTCGGAAAAACAAAGTGAAGTCATTGTGATATGTTTATTGAAATAAAAATATGTATATGAAAAAGTCTTTTCACAGATATAGGGGGAATGGGCTGACTGTAGGCATATATTCACAAGGAAGAAACGATCTCATGCGATACATAAAACAACCATGTATATCTACAAAAAGCAACATCAAAATACTGAGTTAAAGTTGATTATGTCAATACATCTCCTGAATGTGGTAGCGTGAGTTTTATTCTTTTGGGTGGAGGTATGTTTGTGTCAGGATGTCCATGTGGAAGAGATGTGTTATGTCCTATCCAACACCTCTTATCCTCCCATGCTGAAAGTGCTCGTTTCTTGAACGTGTACGTTTTCACAGTATGAACTTGAGATTTTAAGATTGTCATATTGACAAACGTTATAGTTTTATTTTTATAGGCCTTCTTATAGGACCGATGTTTCATTTTATGAACAATGGATTTTGATATACCTTTAGCACGCTTAATACTATCTGCACATTCTTTTAGTTTCATGGAATACATTTTAGGACGGAGGAGAATCATTTCATCTATTTCCTTTCCTGCTGTTTCATCCTTAAAACAACCAAGTTTGGCTTTATTCTGTATGGAATAGAGTGGATGAGTGGGATTGTAGTTAGATGTATCGAAATATTTTTCTAATGACTTACCTACTTCATTAAAATTTAAATCTTTTTGAGTGGTAATTCCTAAAAAGAAACTATCTGTATCACCACCCAGCAAGCGAACCTCTTTTACGAGAGGGCATGGTTTTAATATATTGTAGAAGAGTTGATACATTTCAAGCTTGGAATAATCTAAAACGGCTTGCCCAATATAGATGGGTTTGCACAACTCAACTTCTGATTTAATCATTTTAACACCTACAAGATCCTCATCGATGATCTCTATCAATGAAAAGAGGTGATGAGGTCAATTTGTGATATTTTTGTTCATCAACGACTAGTTTGTAATTCAGACGTTTTCTAACATCCTCCATGGTCTTTCCGAATAGACTATTATTCTTATATTTATAAAAAATCCTTTTCAAAATTATTTTGGGCGAGTGCACGTTTTTGACTGTTACTATCTATGTAGGGTTTGAGGAAGGCTTTCTGTCTAAATTTGATAATGCGGTGAACTGACTTTAGAAGCATGCCCATTTCTAAATAGAATTTTAATATGCAGAAGTGTACGAGATAATTTTTCTTATCATATTGTGTGAGTAAAAGTTTGCGGCATGGTTTGTACCTTGGCTGTCCACACTCTGTTAAGTTATTATGAAATTGTGACATGAATGGTGAAAACATATCTTCAGTCACTTCGCCAGATTCAGGTGCGAGTGGGAAATCAGCAGTTTTATTTTTAATACTATTTGGATAAATCAAATCCACTTCAAAATAATATCCCCAATCACCTTCATCTGGAATATTCAGTATGTTTTAAGGGTTGGAGTAATACTCAAGCTCATTTTGATTTAACCAACTAAACTCGGAATGAGGTAGTGGTTTAGACAGTGAACTGCCATATAAATTATTTTGGTCATAGTACTTTAGGTGGATATGATCATCACCTACTGTTTCAGATTTTATATGATGTTTATTTACAAATGTGAGACCACCGCGTATTCCGCGCTCAAATATATTATACATCTCCGGGTCTTGTAAGATATGAATGGTCTCACCAGTCATTTTAAAGGCTGATTTAAAGGACATGGCTGGTAGACTGACAAAGTGGATAGGATCTAATTTGTCTTCTTCTAATGCCACTCGTCGAAACTCCTGAAAAGACATCAAAGACATCAGCCAGCAAAATGACATCTAATTCTAAGTAAGCGATCATATAATCGCCAAACGTTTTACAATTAAATTTTAACCATGCCTCTTGAGCATGTTCATAGTCCTCTACTGGACAATCTTCACCCGTCAAATCGTTTTTGAATTTGTCAATGGAAGGAAGGGTTGTTTCATTTAGTTTAGACATTGAGCTAAAATACGCATAAGGACAGACTCCTTTGCGAGTGATTATTTCATCCGTTAAGTTTGGATAGTGTTTCTTCAAAGTTTGACTATGGGGAAGAAACTTGAGATTACGAACGAGAGAAGCTAGTGACGCTGACATGAATTGAAATGAATCTAAAAATTTTATTTCGAAGAAGACTGTCTTATTTTCTTTAGTTTTATCTACTGGTACTTTTGCTGTCATTGCCATGGATTTTTTCTCTCGTTTGTGCTATTACATTAAACTGCCACGATTTCATCTGGCTCAACCCTCCTTTTATGAGCATATGACTGTCATAGCCCTTAAAGTTATGAAAAATGACGGGTAGTACACGACGTTCTCACCTAAGTGAAAAAGTTACATTTGGAGAGCAGAGTGCGTTTCAAATTTACCAGTGATGTGATCATGATCACGCACTTTCTTAATTTTATCGTCATCAAACGTTTTATGACATTTAGGACAGGATGTGCAACTTTCAAATTTTTGTTTGTCTTCATCTGACATATGTAGTGACTTACGCTGCAATTGGGAATCATATGATTGTTGAAATTTTGCAGCTTTAATCGAGAAATTCTAGAAATTTTGAAATGCAATCTTCACCTTGCCAAGTATGCATTTTGTTTTGTCTATTCCTAAAGTGGTCATGGCCATACTTCATAGCAGGATATGGCTGCTGGCTTGTGTGGATATGATATCATCAATGTAGCATTCTATGTCTGCGTAAATGACACGCAGGGGACTTAATTCGTCACCATTATCCCTATGTGAAAATATTTTATCTTTGGGCATGCGTTCCATTTGTAATTTACCTCGCTTGCACCATTCATAGTGAGTTTCAAATTTATCTTTACTCCAAAAGGAGCGGATGCAGCGGTCGCATACAAAATGTTCACCTCTTTTAGAGTGCCCCAAGTGAGTGTACAAGCGAGAGATTTTGGGAATACCACAGTAGTGCCATTCCTCGCTATCATCTTGTTTTACTAATAAGAGGTTGACTACACGTTCATAACAAGTTGAACGTGAATTATAGCGGGCACCCTTCAACCCCTTCTCCCACACGTGAACGACAATTTTAATCTTATTATGTTTTTCGAACGTTTCTACATCTTTGATTTTCATGTTGTTACTATCACAACCTTCAAAGTCTAGTTCATCCTCCCACTGTCTATAGCTATAGGTGCGATCTCGATGCGCGTTGATATCATTATAGTGAAGGATGGATAGGACTGCATATTTGAAACACTGTGATTTACAATCAACATTGATGACAGCTTTCTTATTATACAACGTTTTTGGAAGTTTAAATGTGCCTCGAGCTGCATGACTTTCTAATAGGGAAAATTTGAATATGGCTGAGTCCACACCATCAAAAATGAGAGCGCTGTCGCGTTGATTGAATTTATCTACATTTGATTTTAAACATTGAATGTGAAAATTTAGCCAAGACTCGCAGTCTACAACTTCGGTTGCGGAAGAGGAAGGAATATGAAACTGTATTCTCTACGTCACTTGACCCGTTTGAAAATCTATTTTAATATATTTTAGTTTAAGGTAGATGAGCGCCTTCATTCTAAAATTGTCTAAATTGTTGAAGAGCGCTTCGATAATGTTAGAATTTTGAAGGAGCCACTCAGGAAAATCTACTATTTGAGTATTGGACTCCATGCAGTAGTCGCGTACTAAATTATTATGTGAAACATTAATGAGGGAGATGGTAGAGGTAACCGTTGGTGTAGTGATCATTTGCATGTGTGTGTTGAAGTCTGTGCGAAGATCGCTGAAAGTGACTATCAAAAGAAAGAGGGCACAAATCGCAAGGAAAGGAGATGTCATCGTCAGAATCAACTTCACCTCCGGAGATTGACGCCGCTTTGCGTTGACACACACGTTGTTTGATGTGTCGAAGGAGACAGTGCTTCCTTGTAAACATATGTCCGCAGTCGGCACATTCCCACTCGTTGCCTTGCCGCGAGAGTCCTGAGCTGGAACTCACATCACCTGAAGAGAATCATTCTTTACATCTCTGTTCAAGCCTCAGTGTAGTGTTACAACCTACCTTGACTCAATAACTCTAAACTTTCCTCGAGAAGAGAGGGCGTTGGTGTGATGAAGTTGATGTCTGAAATTGAGGAAGAGCTATTAGTCACACGTTTGAGGGAGATGAGTAGAGGAAATTTTCAACTTACCATTTCAACGAAATCAAGTTTAAGGTTGATACTTTACAAGATAGAGACTTCACTCAAATTAATAGTCAAAGAGAGAGATCGTGCGTTCGTCAATTGTATGTTTCACAGATTAAATGAAATGACCTTAATGTCAATTTGCTTATATACTTTCATTCTCTTCATTCATTGGATGTTCATTCTGATTGGCTGCTTGTGTATACATAAGAATTAGAAAAATGTTAAAGTTATCATTATTCAAAGTCAGCATTTCAAAGACAACATGACAAGTCCTCCAACAACACCAAATACCGCATTGGAGTTCTCCTCTCCATATTTATCAGCAAAGGTGCTCGTTACACCAAATGCACCAAGAAAGGCGAAGGTGGAGAAGACATACAATCTCGACAATATACGAAAGTTATCATTATCGGAGGAGGATGAAGAGGAGTTGCCCGACCTAACAGGCATACGGTGGAAATATTTACAATATGATGCCGAAGGGGTGATGGAGATGACCAGCAAGTCGCACTTGCATCAAATATGGGAGTGGTACACCCCTAACTCCCAACCGCGAACCGTGGCGGAGTGGGCGTACATTGAGAAAGTGAGGGACGCTGCAGAAGAACGTTTAAAGCAGCTCAACTGTTTTTGTAATCTATGTGAAGCCAGACTCTGGGACGATATTGACGATGAAGACCTTTTGAAATACATGCAATAATAAATGTTTATTTCGTATTATCTTTGCTTTCATACTGACTTACTTGAATGGGGTTTTAGTGAATAATTTAACCATGTATACTTTTTCATTTGGAAATAGTAGCACGCTTAGTTTAACTTGTAAATCTTATAACATTTCATATGGACGATGATGGTAGATGAAATAGTGTCAAATAAATTAAGATAGCTTACACTTCTGATACAGGGATAGCAATCGACTGCGATCCATGTGTAAAGAGCTTGTTAGACTACGGATGGGCTTAAGTGGATGATTTAACCATGTATACTTTTTTCATTTGGAAATAGTAGCACGCTTAGTCTAACTTGTAAATCTAAAAACATTTCATATGGACGATGATGGTAGATAAAATAGTGTCAAATAAATTAAGATAGCTTACACTTCTGATACAGGGATAGCAATCGACTGCGATCCATGTGTAAAGAGCTTGTTAGACTACGGATGGGCTTAAGTGGATGATTTAACCATGTATACTTTTTCATATGGAAATAGTAGCACGCTTAGTCTAACTTGTAAATCTTATAACATTTCATATGGACGATGATGGTAGATGAAATAGTGTCAAATAAATTAAGATAGCTTACACTTCTGATACAGGGATAGCAATCGACTGCGATCCATGTGTAAAGAGCTTGTTAGACTACGGAAGAGAGAAGTGTGTTATGTTGCGTGTGGCGCGTGAGTGTCCTCCCATTTCATTCCATTCATCAATTCGACTCATTGATAGAGACAGGTAGAACTCATGGTTCTCATAACGTATGCAATGGAAAGTTTTAGGCAACCTTCGACAGTTGGCTAAATGTCGCCCTGGCGCGAATGCATACTACGTTGAGACAGAGGCAATCACTTTTGCAAACATGACGCAAGAGAGAGGTTTAAATTAAAACAAGATTGACCATTGCCGAATGTCCCTTGCGGTATACATAGCTTACGGGTTAAACGGGGGGTTTCATCAAATCACAAAACAAACACACCCGCCGCAAACACAATCACCGCCGCCCCTTTACAGGAACGCCCGTCGAAAAGGAAGTATTTAACAACACACCGAACTCTTTTAACTTCATTTGCTAAAAAACTTAATTTTCCACAAGTTGACTGAATTAGCAGAATTCAACTTAATGAATAGTAAATCGCCCAGCTCCCCGAAGACTTGCCGACTGCCTCACAGGCCATCTTGCAAAAAACCGCGAGGAAGGTTCTATCATCGTGAGGGTCCATGCCTTCTCCGCCAATGGTGGCCCTCACTTAAAGATAGGAGCCGGATGGTATCGTAATTTATCCTTCTCTCGGGGACGTGTGTGAGATTTGACTATTGGCACGGAATAGTCAAATGTGGGTAATGGTATGACGCTAAGGGGTTCTCGTAATTATAACCCCCTATAAACCGCCTAAGCACGTGGTTGGTGCAAACTCTGGGCACCAACCTTTTTTTTCGGATGCGAGAGGTATTTGGAGTCCACACCTCATCCGTCCAAACGATCCTCTTGATCTTCCCTTCTTCTCATCCTCATCCCACTCGTCGAGGATG
>CAJQUW010006256.1:0-24379 GCA_907163375.1 Prostheceraeus crozeri | reverse complement strand
TAATAGATGATAGTGGTAATATGCAAGATCCTAGTAAACTAGATAAAACAATGAAACATTGTGTAATTTTTGATGATTGTGTTAATGATAAAAATCAGTCAGTTCAAAGAAATTATTTCACAAGATGTAGACATAATAACTGTAGTGTATTTTATTTGACACAAAGTATGTATTCATTAGATGGAAGTGTTATTAGAAAGAATGCAAATATATTTATACTATTTGAAATAAATGCAAGAAACTTAAGTGATTTGTTAAGAGATTTATGTATAAGAGATAAAGATGAATTTAAACAATCGTGTAATAATGCTTGGTCAAAAGATTATGGATTTATCACAATTAATATTGATAAAAAAATTCATGAAAGAGTTATCGAACAATTGTTTACCGAGTAATAAAAATATACAAATATAATGTTTTAATATTTTATTTTTTATTATCAGCTTTAATTTTGTCTATTTTTTTAAAATATAATATTTGAATTTTGTGGTAACATTGGTATAAGCAGCAAAAACATTTTACTGAACAAATTATTTTTTTATTGCTTTGTTGTTTGACATCTTTTCGTTTAAAATTTTCTCGTTTAAAATTTTCTCGTATTAAGTTTTGTTTAATAAAGTTTTGTCTAATAAAGTTTTTAGCTCTTCTAAAAAAATTTTATCATCACTAAAAGTTTTACCATCACTAGAAATTTTACCATCCTTTTTATTTTTATCATCAACTTTTTCTGTCTGTGATTGAAATGATATTTGATTTACTTCATTAGCTATTTGATCATATTTTTCAATCTCATCTAACGTAATAACATTATCATCACATACTCTTTGAAAGTAGTAATGTACTTTATCATATACTTCTTTAATATGTAAATGCTTAGTTTTTAATGATTTTCGTTTCTTAGTTATTAAAGATTTTTCTAACATTGTAGCAAGTGAAGTTGCAAAAACACCCGTACCTGTTAAAGCTGTAGCAACTACTGGAATTACTAAAACACCTGAAGATATAACAATTGTTAAAGCACCTAAACTTATTGTTAAGAATATGCCAATTCCTTGTGTTACATTCTTAACTTTAGTCCATCTCTTTCTTAATTTTTTATAATGCTCTAATCTTAATAATAATTGAGATTCCTTATCTTTCATATACCTAACTCTATCTTTGTGTTTTTCAATATTTAATTCACTTATTTTTAATTGAGATAACGAAGGATATATTCTTGAGGTTCCTTCCATTTCTGAAGTTCCTTCCACTTTTGTTTCATCCACTTTTGTTTCTTCCATTTTTAAAGAAATATTTTTAGTCACATGATATATTTTAAAAACCTGAAAGATGGATAAAATTCATGAATTTGAAATTCTCAACTTTTATGATTTTTTCGGTGTCCGGGTTTTCGGTGTCCTAGAACGGTCATGATTTAAGCAATGAAAATCGAACCGAAGGTTCTAGGGCTTCGCCCGATTGTAATTCTCAAATTTGAGATTCTTAACTTTTATGATTTTCGGTGTCCTGGAACGGTCATGATTTTGGGGGTGAAAATTGTAATTCTCAAATTTGAGATTTTGAAAAATTTGAAAAATTGGGTATTTTTAAAAACACCCAAATCGGAGCGAAGCTCCTCTGGCTTTAGCCGATTTATGAATTTAGGTCTTCATAACCTGAAAAAGGGTTCAAATTCATGAATCGGCTTAAGCCAGAGGAGCTTCGCTCCGATTTATGTCGTTTTTAAAAATACCATTTTTTCAAAAAATGGTACTTTTTGAATGGACTAAATTCATGAATTTAGGTCTTAAAAACCTGAAAAAGGGACTAAATTCATAAATTTATGTCGTTTTTAAAAGTACTAATTTTTTTGATTTTATGGTGTCCTGGAACGGTCTTTTGTCCATTACTATCGGCGAATACACGCAATTTCAAGATTAGTGGCATTATTGCGTAAGTAATACCAAATTCACACATTTAATGGGTTCGACGGTAACCAAGTTAGTGGAATACACGTTGACACCTCTCCCTTATATGACAAGTCACAGTAGTCGCTCATACATGGAAAATAATCGAAAGAAAACAACGAATTGTTGAAGCGATTTTCAATTTATAGCATCGTTAGGATCGATGAATAGCATTACTAACAGTTATACAGAGAAAAACATCGCCATATGAAATCAATCAACTTAAAACATGGAGATTATAAACTATGTAAAAAAGCACTCATTAATATACATACATGATGTACTACGCGTACATATACGCTATAAAATTTGTGAAAACATCTGATGTGATAAAGGTTACAAAATTGAAATACAATTTTGAAGAGTTTAAGACAAAACACGATAAACTCCAATTATATAATTGAGAGATTTTATCAAAATTCTGAATGGATTTTTATTAATATGATAAAGACATTGTATGAACCTGCTTTAAGGGCTCACCACTGTAAGAAAAACATTCTTTACTCGAATTGCTTTGCCACAGTAGAACATTGAACGAAGTACATAGAGTTTATCGTGTTTCGAATTCAATCTTTGTCCAATAAGAATAAATGCAAACACTGTTAAACACAGAATTTAAAGGTTAATTACATATAATTACAGGTTTGTTTTGAACGAATACATACTAGTTTACCAGAAATGGTACATAACAATTTCATAAGCACTAATATATCTCTACCCTGTTACAAAGATCTGGATTCTACCAAGACATGGTTGTATATTTTCATGTACAGTACAGCACAACAAAATCAGTTCATTAAGGCCATCTAACATTTCACTTCTCTAAGGAATTGATTCACCGAAGCTACCACATTTTTCCAGGAAAATTCACTGCCATACCACATGTCCAGAGCCGAACGCAAAGCTGTTATTTCCTCCATATCGAATGGCTTTCTTGTCGTTTTGCCCTTTGGACACAGTATACGTGTGGCTAATTCCTTGATAGGATATCGTTTACGAAGAAAGTTACGAGCAAATACATTTGGGTTAGAGACAGATATAGATGACAAACAAAATGGTTCGTCAAGGCCATTGAAGGTCTTATCTGTTTTCGGTATATCTACGTCGCATTCTCGCAAGTATCTGAGAGATCGATTGAGATTTCGGAACTCGTCAACTAAGTACTTCAAGGTAGTTGTTTGCACACGCATTTCCGCAAGAATAAGGTGTGATGTCGATACCGAAGAGTTCTCTTCTTTGTGCGATTGAATATTAAAAGACTTCCTCTTGTCGGTCGGGAGACTTACATGAGATTTCATCCTTTTAAGGGCGTATAGTTTCGATTTCTCCTTTTGAACTGACCTGGATTCTGGAGTTTCATCACATGGTGAAGCAGTACCACCACTGTCTGAGTGGATGTCATCGATGTCAGAAGTTTTTTTTTCCATTTTAGCAGCAACCCTATTTATGACCTCCGCAGTTGCGCAACGTTCTTGAGCTAGTTCTTCCAAATAGGGAGTCAGACTTTCCATCTTCTCGAATGTGCCTCTTGCTAAGACCACTGCTGAGACCTCCTTATTTCCATCTTTGAGTGATAACACGGTTCCCTGTCTTACATTTGCTTTCTCTTCATTGGTATATTTGTATAATTGTGCGTTATTAACGAAAAGTGTCTCAGAATAGGTATTAGTAGTCGTATACCAGAATCTCATATGGAAATTTTGAATCACTGCGAACGTCTTTTCAATTTGAGATGTACGCTTTCTTTTCGGTAGGGGTTCCATCTGTAAAGAGGTATACATATCACCTAAAATCCCAGAAAGGACGGGAGTAGTAAGCAAAACTCCACTTCTGGACCGCGCAAGATGGCGGCCACCGCTGCGTCCCCCCCCCCTCTGGCACGGCAGAGTGTCGTGGTCGGCCGCCGTGGTGCTTCGTGTCTGAGTCCCCCCCCCTCTGGAACGACAGAGGTTGTGGTCTGTCGTGGTGTGCCGGCCAGGTGGGTCCACGTTCACAATATGTTCGCTGACGTCCCCCCCCCCTCTCCAACGACAGAGTGTGAGACTCGGGTGAGTTGGTCCGACCGCCTGGTTGACGTGGGCGACCGTCTAGGTTGACGTGGGCGACCGCCAGGATTAGTCTTGAGGCTATAGTGTGTGATGTTTTTGGTGTGTAGCGCCCAAACGAAGCATCGGATGAGAAAACGGAGGTCAGATTCGGATTCAGCGTGAAATTCTGCATCGGTAGGGTGAGTTTCAAGGCAATCGGTGAGAAAAAATTTTCAACATTTTTCGAAAAACGACAGAGTTAGAATTTGGGACGTTTCGGTGTGTAGCGCCCAAACGAAGCATCGGATGAGAAAACGGAGGCCAGATTCGGAATCTACGTGAAATTTTGGGTTAGGAAGGATGTTTCCAGCGAAATCGGAGAGAAAAAATTTTCGGCTGACGTCCCCCCCCCTGGACAGCTTGCTTCCAGTGGACGGATTTTGTCGTGCGATAGCTCGTTTGAAAGCTAAGAGTGAGACAAATTCAGTGAAAGAATCGGCTTGTTCCTATCTGTCTTCGTTCAAAAGTTAGAGCGGTTACAAGATTTTAGGTCGGAGCTCGCTCACCTGAAAAAATCCTAAATGTCAGAGTGGCTTTGTATGGGTAAAATTTTGAAAATTTTCCAAAGTGTGGAATTTCGACCTGGGACCGTCACCAAAACATTTTTCATCAAATTTCACTGACCCCCCCCCGACAGCAATCTTCTAACTTTGGTTCTAGTGGACGGATTTTGTCTTACAGCTACTCGTTTGAAAGAGGAGAAAAAACTGCTCGACAACATTTTTTGTTGCGAGTCAATCGGACCAGCCGTTCACAAGTTAGAGCGGTTACAAGATTTTAGGTCGGAGCTCGCTCACCTGAAAAAATCCTAAGTGTCAGAGTGGCTTTGTATGGGTAAAATTTTGAAAATTTTCCAAAGTGTGGAATTTCGACCTGGGACCGCCACCAAAACATTTTTCATCAAATTTCACTGACCTCCCCCCCCCCTGGACAGCTAGCTTCTATCTTGGCTTCTAGTGGACGGATTTTGTCGAGCAATAGCTCGTTTGAAAGCTAAGAGTGAGACAAATTCAGTGAAAGAATCGGCTTGTTCCTATCTGTCTTCGTTCAAAAGTTAGAGCGGTTACAAGATTTTAGGTCGGAGCTCGCTCACCTGAAAAAATCCTAAGTGTCAGAGTGACTTTGTATGGGTAAAATTTTGAAAATTTTCCAAAGTGTGGAATTTCGACCTGGGACCGCCACCAAAACATTTTTCATCAAATTTCACTGACCTCCCCCCCCCTGGACAGCTAGCTTCTATCTTGGCTTCTAGTGGACGGATTTTGTCGTGCAATAGCTCGTTTGAAAGCTAAGAGTGAGACAAATTCAGTGAAAGAATCGGCTTGTTCCTATCTGTCTTCGTTCAAAAGTTAGAGCGGTTACAAGATTTTAGGTCGGAGCTCGCTCACCTGAAAAAATCCTAAGTGTCAGAGTGACTTTGTATGGCTAAAATTTTGAAAATTTTCCAAAGTGTGGAATTTCGACCTGGGACCGTCACCAAAACATTTTTCATCAAATTTCTCTGAACGAGGGGGGGGGAGGTCAGTGAAATTTGATGAAAAATGTTTTGGTTAAGGTCCCAGGTTGAAATTCGGAAGTTTTAAATTTTTCAAAATTTTCACCACACTGGAGCTCTCACACTTAGGAATTTTTTCACTTGTGGCATGTTACATGGACATGTGCTGGCGGACCAACTTCCCGTGGTCATATGAGAATGGTTCAGGTGTCATATTGTAAAGAATGATGAGACAAATCGTTTGCAACAAATCGCATGTCGCTACGATGAATACTTTCGGAGATAGAGCCATTTTAAGTTTTCTTCCGAGCATATATAAACCCCCGACAACGTAAGTCTGATCACTTCATCGAAAGACGAGGTAAGCGACGGTCGTCGCTCTGAGCTCCCGATATCGGGTGCAAAGGACTCTATCTTTTGAAGTAGGCAAGCTATCTTGCTACTTCAAAGTTTGTATGATAGAGTTTGATAGTGTCTTTACTACTGATAAAATTTTTTAAAAGTAGTATGAGTAGTAAAATGCGGAATTTTTTTAAAATTCTTAATTTTCAGTTTTTTCAAAGTTTTAACATATAGACTAAGGTTTTCAAGTATCCTGAGTTCAAATCTGCTATCAGATTTGAAATTTAACTAAGTCTAAGGCAGCTTTGAGGGGTTAGATCCCAGCTACTGATCACTACCTTTGACTCGGCGTTCCTGTTACCACTTCGGGGCAGTGACAATGATGTCTTCAGCTGTAAAGAGCGGGTATCGGGGAAGATCTCTCACTTCCCTAGTGATCGGTACAAGGCCTTCGGGCTGTCGACGGGATCGAGTGCCACTCACTACACTCTTTAGGAATATGACTGTACTACATGATTCCAAACTTATACAAATTTCATTATCTTACAGCTAACGATAAATCTAACATGGCTAATGACAGGAACCGCAAATACCATATTAAAATGTGCTCTTGTGGGCGAGTTAATCGCAGTGCGGACGCCAAAGCTCATGTGAAGAAGGCGGGCACCGGCCACATGATTGTCTTGAATAGGGTTGCTTGCGTGAAGTGTAGAGTGCTGAAGGGTGATGAGGATGAGGCGCGTTTTTACAGAGTGCATGCTGACTGTAGTGGTGGTTTAGTGACTGATTTGAGATTTACGCAGTTGATTGTGGGAGGGAGCGAATGTTGGCGAATGTTGCGAATGTTGTTGAGAATGTTGTTGAGAATGTTGTTGAGAATGATGAGTTGGCGAGAGCGGTTGCGTCGTTGGAGGGTGAGATTGAGCAGCGGAAGAGAGTGCTTGAGAGTGATGATGAGGATGATGTGGATTTAGATAGGGAGCGTGTGAGGAAGCGTGTGAGGAAGTTGAGCTCTTCGTCATCGGAGGTGTCCAACATCGTCATCACCGACCCCCCGAAGAGCTCATCTTCCCCAAAAGTGAAGAGTGGTGGGATTCGTATGCAGTCGGCGAGGTGGTTGAAGGATGAAGAGAAGAGGCATGTTTCGCAGCAGATGGCGCATGATTTGTTAGTGAATAAGTTTGAGAGTTTGAAGAAAGTGAAGGATGAAGTTGTGAAGGAGTTGGATGAGTTGAAAAAGAAGGATTTGAAGTCGAAGGAGGTGGCGGATGAAAACATTAGAATGAGGCGTTGTGTGACTGATTTGAAGAATAAGACGCGAGAGTTGGAAGAGAAGAATGATGCGTGTGAGAAGAGGGCGAGTGCTGCGGAGAGAAGAATGAGAGATGCAGAGGCGAAGTTTGAGGAGATGATGAAGGAGATGAGTGTGTTGAGAGCGAGGAATGTTGAGTTGGAGAGGACTGTGGCTCGGCGGGGTGATGAGAGGCAGGCGTGTGAGAAGTTGGAGCGCATGAGGGATGAGTGGGAACGTGTGAATGAGGATCGTTTGTTTGAGTTTCACATCCCTATTCGGGACAATCATTTGGCCGGCGAAGTATTGGTAAATAAAAATCTGGACGAGTCAATTATTTGCTACAACGGTCATCCGAGCAAGAAGTGTCTCCATGCAAGCTTACGAATGCGCGGTCACTTGCATAAATTTTCGATTCGGAAACGCGCGAGACTACCTAAGGATGACTAACTTGGTAAGTGAAAAGCAAATAAGATAGTATATCCTATTCTAATACATATCATTTTCATTGCAGATCTTTGCCTGCCTTCACCACCCCATCAATTTACTCCCGAGAACGAACCATCGGCTCTCTTAAGGGCCACCTAGGGGCAAGACATGATAGAACCTCCACGCGGTTTGCCCTGGGCAGTCTTCGGACTGGCGAATACTATCATTAAGTTGAATCTGCTATCAGTCAACTTGAACGTTGCGTCGCGTTAGAGGGGTATATAAACCACTGCCTCTCATTTCATTTCATTTCAATCATGCAGACGCCGAACAGTCAAGTTAGCTCTCCTCGCGGACCGCAGATAAGGCCGCGAAATTTATTTGAGGAGTTTGTCAGGCTAGAGGAGCAAGACAGAGTCCACAACAATCTTGCTCGGATTGGCAATCCGATGACAGCAACTGCTGTCAATCCAACGGAATGGCGCTACATTCCACTCTATACTCACATGCCAGTTAGTGTGGAAGTCGACAGTGCTACCAAAGAGAGAGTCTTTGACTCTCTCAGCAGAATTGGTAGGCTGTAGGATGACGACTCCCGAGAACGAACCATCGGCTCTCTTAAGGGCCACCATGGGGCAAGACATGATAGAACCTCCTCGCGGTTTGCCCTGGGCAGTCTTCGGACTGGCGAATACTATCATTAAGTTGAATCTGCTATCAGTCAACTTGAACATTATGCAGTCGATTGCTATCCCTGAAGCATTCTGATTCGCTGTTGAGCAATTCATTGTTGAAAACCCTATATAAGCCAGAAGATTGTAGCGCTTCTCATTCAATTTGAAGTCACGATGGAAGCGACATCTGCCGACAATATTCCCGTCTTCACTGATGAAGACAACGGCATTCCCGAGTTCGTCATCCTCGACGAGTGGGATGAGGATGAGAAGAAGGGGAAGATCAAGAGGATCATTTGGACGGATGAGGTGTGGACTCCGAATACCACTCGCATCCATAGTCTAACAAGCTCTTTACACATGGATCGCAGTCGATTGCTATCCCTGTATCAGAAGTGTAAGCTATCTTAATTTATTTGACACTATTTTATCCACCATCATCGTCCATATGAAATGTTTTTAGATTTACAAGTTAGACTAAGCGTGCTACTATTTCCAAATGAAAAAGTATACATGGTTAAATTATTCACTAAAACCCCATTCAAGTAAGTCAGTATGAAAGCAAAGATAATACGAAATAAACATTTATTATGGCATGTATTTCAAAAGGTCTTCATCGTCAATATCGTCCCAGAGTCTGGCTTCACATAGATTACAAAAACAGTTGAGCTGCTTTAAACGTTCTTCTGCAGCGTCCCTCACTTTCTCAATGTACGCCCACTCCGCCACGGTTCGCGGTTGGGAGTTAGGGGTGTACCACTCCCATATTTGATGCAAGTGCGACTTGCTGGTCATCTCCATCACCCCTTCGGCATCATATTGTAAATATTTCCACCGTATGCCTGTTAGGTCGGGCAACTCCTCTTCATCCTCCTCCGATAATGATAACTTTCGTATATTGTCGAGATTGTATGTCTTCTCCACCTTCGCCTTTCTTGGTGCATTTGGTGTAACGAGCACCTTTGTATATGGAGAGGAGAACTCCAATGCGGTATTTGGTGTTGTTGGAGGACTTGTCATGTTGTCTTTGAAATGCTGACTTTGAATAATGATAACTTTAACATTTTTCCTATTCTTAAGTATACACAAGCAGCCAATCAGAATGAACATCCAATGAATGAAGAGGATGAAAGTATATAAGCAAAGTGACATTCAGCTCATTTCATTTAATCTGTGAATCATACAAGTGACGAACGCACGATCTCTCTCTTTGACTATTATTTGAGGTGTACAAGTGAACTGCTATCTCGTGAATTCCAAATTTGAGTGAAGTCTCTATCTTGTAGAAGTATCAACCTTAAACTTGATTTCGTTGAAATGGTAAGTTGAAAATTTCCTCTCATCTCCCTCAAACGTGTGACTAATAGCATCTTCCTCAATTTCAGGCATCAACTTCATCACCAACGCCCTCTCTTCTCGAGGAAAGTTTAGAGTTATTGAGTCAAGGTAGGTTGTAACACTACACTGAGGCTTGAACAGAGATGAAAGAATGATTTCTCTTTCAGGTGATGTGAGTTCCAGCTCAGGACTCTCGCGGCAAGGCAACGAGTGGGAATGTGCCGACTGCGGACATATGTTTACAAGGAAGCACAGTCTCCTTCGACACATCAAACAACGTGTGTGTCAACGCAAAGCGGCGTCAATCTCCGGAGGTGAAGTTGATTCTGACGATGACATCTCCTTTCCTTGCGATTTGTGCCCTCTTTCTTTTGATAGTCACTTTCAGCGATTTTCGCACAGACTTCAACACACGCATGCAAATGATCACTACACCAACGGTACCTCTACCATCTCCCTCATTAATGTTTCACATAATAATTTAGTACGCGACTACTGCATGGAGTCCAATACTCAAATTGTAGATTTTCCTGAGTGGCTCCTTCAAAATTCTAACATTATCGAAGCGCTCTTCAATAATTTAGACAATTTTAGAATGAAGGCGCTCATCTACCTTAAACTAAAATATATTAAAATAGATTTTCAAACGGGTCAAGTGACGGAGAGAATACAGTTTCATGTTCCTTCCTCTTCCGCAACCGAAGTTGTAGACTGCGAGTCTTGGCTAAATTTTCACATTCAATGTTTAAAATCAAATGTAGATAAATTCAATCAACGCGACAGCGCTCTCATTTTTGATGGTGTGGACTCAGCCATATTCAAAATTTCCCTATTAGAAAGTCATGCAGCTCGAGGCACATTTAAACTTCCAAAAACGTTGTATAATAAGAAAGCTGTCATCAATGTTGATTGTAAATCACAGTGTTTCAAATATGCAGTCCTATCCATCCTTCACTATAATGATATCAACGCGCATCGAGATCGCACCTATAGCTATAGACAGTGGGAGGATGAACTAGACTTTGAAGGTTGTGATAGTAACAACATGAAAATCAAAGATGTAGAAACGTTCGAAAAACATAATAAGATTAAAATTGTCGTTCACGTGTGGGAGAAGGGGTTGAAGGGTGCCCGCTATAATTCACGTTCAACTTGTTATGAACGTGTAGTCAACCTCTTATTAGTAAAACAAGATGATAGCGAGGAATGGCACTACTGTGGTATTCCCAAAATCTCTCGCTTGTACACTCACTTGGGGCACTCTAAAAGAGGTGAACATTTTGTATGCGACCGCTGCATCCGCTCATTTTGGAGTAAAGATAAATTTGAAACTCACTATGAATGGTGCAAGCGAGGTAAATTACAAATGGAACGCATGCCCAAAGATAAAATATTTTCACATAGGGATAATGGTGACGAATTAAGTCCCCTGCGTGTCATTTACGCAGACATAGAATGCTACATTGATGATATCATCCACAAGCCAGCAGCCATATCCTGCTATGAAGTATGGCATGACCACTTTAGGAATAGACAAAACAAAATGCATACTTGGCAAGGTGAAGATTGCATTTCAAAATTTCTAGAATTTCTCGATAAAGCTGCAAAATTTCAACAATCATATGATTCCCAATTGCAGCGTAAGTCACTACATATGTCAGATGAAGACAAACAAAAATTTGAAAGTTGCACATCCTGTCCTAAATGTCATAAAACGTTTGATGACGATAAAATTAAGAAAGTGCGTGATCATGATCACATCACTGGTAAATTTAGAAACGCACTCTGCTCCAAATGTAACTTTTCACTTAGGTTGAGACGTCGTGTACTACCCGTCATTTTTCATAACTTTAAGGGCTATGACAGTCATATGCTCATAAAAGGAGGGTTGAGCCAGATGAAATCGTGGCAGTTTAATGTAATAGCACAAACGAGAGAAAAATTCATGGCAATGACAGCAAAAGTACCAGTAGATAAAACTAAAGAAAATAAGACAGTCTTCTTCGAAATAAAATTTTTAGATTCATTTCAATTCATGTCAGCGTCACTAGCTTCTCTCGTTCGTAATCTCAAGTTTCTTCCCCATAGTCAAACTTTGAAGAAACACTATCCAAACTTAACGGATGAAATAATCACTCGCAAAGGAGTCTTTCCTTATGCGTATTTTAGCTCAATGTCTAAACTAAATGAAACAACCCTTCCTTCCATTGACAAATTCAAAAACGATTTGACGGGTGAAGATTGTCCAGTAGAGGACTATGAACATGCTCAAGAGGCATGGTTAAAATTTAATTGTAAAACGTTTGGCGATTATATGATCGCTTACTTAGAATTAGATGTCATTTTGCTGGCTGATGTCTTTCAGGAGTTTCGACGAGTGGCATTAGAAGAAGACAAATTAGATCCTATCCACTTTGTCAGTCTACCAGCCATGTCCTTTAAATCAGCCTTTAAAATGACTGGTGAGACCATTCATCTCTTACAAGACCCGGAGATGTATAATATATTTGAGCGCGGAATACGCGGTGGTCTCACATTTGTAAATAAACATCATATAAAATCTGAAACAGTAGGTGATGATCATATCCACCTAAAGTACTATGACCAAAATAATTTATATGGCAGTTCACTGTCTAAACCACTACCTCATTCCGAGTTTAGTTGGTTAAATCAAAATGAGCTTGAGTATTACTCCAACCCTTCAAACATACTGAATATTCCAGATGAAGGTGATTGGGGATATTATTTGAAGTGGATTTGATTTATCCAAATAGTATTAAAAATAAAACTGCTGATTTCCCACTCGCACCTGAATCTGGCGAAGTGACTGAAGATATGTTTTCACCATTCATGTCACAATTTCATAATAACTTAACAGAGTGTGGACAGCCAAGGTACAAACCATGCCGCAAACTTTTACTCACCCAATATGATAAGAAAAATTATCTCGTACACTTCTGCATATTAAAATTCTATTTAGAAATGGGCATGCTTCTAAAGTCAGTTCACCGCATTATCAAATTTAGACAGAAAGCCTTTCTCAAACCCTACATAGATAGTAACAGTCAAAAACGTGCACTCGCCCAAAATAATTTTGAAAAGGATTTTTATAAATATAAGAATAATAGTCTATTCGGAAAGACCATGGAGGATGTTAGAAAACGTATGAATTACAAACTAGTCGTTGATGAACAAAAATATCACAAATTGACCTCATCACCTCTTTTCATTGATAGAGACATCATCGATGAGGATCTTGTAGGTGTTAAAATGATTAAATCTGAAGTTGAGTTGTGCAAACCCATCTATATTGGGCAAGCCGTTTTAGATTATTCCAAGCTTGAAATGTATCAACTCTTCTACAAAATATTAAAACCATGCCCTCTCGTAAAAGAGGTTCGCTTGCTGGGTGGTGATACAGATAGTTTCTTTTTAGGAATTACCACTCAAAAAGATTTAAATTTTAATGAAGTAGGTAAGTCATTAGAAAAATATTTCGATACATCTAACTACAATCCCACTCATCCACTCTATTCCATACAGAATAAAGCCAAACTTGGTTGTTTTAAGGATGAAACAGCAGGAAAGGAAATAGATGAAATGATTCTCCTCCGTCCTAAAATGTATTCCATGAAACTAAAAGAATGTGCAGATAGTATTAAGCGTGCTAAAGGTATATCAAAATCCATTGTTCATAAAATGAAACATCGGTCCTATAAGAAGGCCTATAAAAATAAAACTATAACGTTTGTCAATATGACAATCTTAAAATCTCAAGTTCATACTGTGAAAACGTACACGTTCAAGAAACGAGCACTTTCAGCATGGGAGGATAAGAGGTGTTGGATAGGACATAACACATCTCTTCCACATGGACATCCTGACACAAACATACCTCCACCCAAAAGAATAAAACTCACGCTACCACATTCAGGAGATGTATTGACATAATCAACTTTAACTCAGTATTTTGATGTTGCTTTTTGTAGATATACATGGTTGTTTTATGTATCGCATGAGATCGTTTCTTCCTTGTGAATATATGCCTACAGTCAGCCCATTCCCCCTATATCTGTGAAAAGACTTTTTCATATACATATTTTTATTTCAATAAACATATCACAATGACTTCACTTTGTTTTCCGAAACACTAAAGTTACGAGGGATTTAGTATCTTTCACATGGATACACTCTTGTAAACCATTGGTAATTTTGATAGCAATAGAAGGTATAGTTTGTTTGACGACGGGATGATAGAAAATAGATTCAAACATCTTCTCGACTATTCCATATGAAGCGTCTTTATCATGAATGAAATCACGTAAAATGTATTCTTTTTTCTCGCCAACAGAAATAGGTAAAATCAAATCACTTTGAATGTAAAGGTGTTGTTCATGTTTATCAAGTGTCATTGGTGTTTCTATACCAATCGTATGCGCAGCAGCAAACACAGTTTGTAGCATTGAAAAGCCAAAGAGTTTTTTCAAATTTTTACTCAATTGACATTGAATGTCATCACCCAGTTTCAGAACAACGCGTTGATTTTCAATTGAAAACGAAATGTGGTGTGTCTTTGCATCATATTTACTTTTCATCACATGCTTCAACTTCTGTTGTATATAAGGATTTACTACATGAATGAAGCTTTCAACTGTATGATATAGACGCGGCATTATATTGATAGCAACTTTAGATTCTTCATAAGACTGGTAAATTTTCTTGATGCGATCGCCATAGATGTCCACCCACCATTCATCATTAACTGAATCAGCTTTAGTGTGATATTCATAAGAAGCATACACCACACCGCTTCCAATAATAGGCGTATAATGTCTTACAAAATGACGCAAGGTTGGAGAGAAATAAACTGTAAGTTTGTCATTATATTTCTGAATAACCAACTTATTTTTGTCCGCCATAATTTTCTCTCCATACTTCTTACCCACAGTCTCATTCCATCGTTTTACTAACTCAATAAGTGATAAAGGTTGAACACCACGCTTTTTCAAAATGATGTGTTCTTCGCATTCTACAACATCTTCATCAAATATTTTAAATCTATAATGAAATTTGTTGATTCGATTTGAATAAACTTTTTTAACATTTGCAGTAGCAATTGACGTTAGATGTAGTCCATGACCAAAACCAAGATGTGGATAGAATTCACTATCCAACCTCAGCGTAAGACCTTTAGTAAAAGAATGAAAGCGGAGGAACTGTCTCCCACTCCAATGATAGATAGTAAACTCATAAGCTTTCTGATTTTTATTCTTCATGATGGAAGTATTACCACTGTTGAATGCCTTAATAATTTTCTCATTCCCAAATGGCTCATAAGAATTTGATTTTATCTGAATCCATTCATAGTTCCACTTTCCATCTGATGTTAAATTGTATGGGAACTGAAATGCATTATTCATCGTTATTCCATCATGGGTGCGAGGAGTCAATATCATTTCTTCCAAATCATTCACATTCTGAATATTGCTATCATAGCAAATACTAGAAACGCCAACTTCCCATTCACCTTCTAAATGCAGTGGCCGATTTAATTCTACTCGATAGTCAGATGGTTTATTTTTGGGAAATTTATTCATAGAAGCATTACTGGGCAAGTAGATTAGAAACGAGTCCTTATTTTCACTTTCCATATTATTCACATTGGAAAAATATATTAGCATACGTTTGCATTAACTCTTCATTCGGAAATGGAGTGTAATACTTGTCACAGCATCTTTATGAAAAGGAATCAACGCACCAGCATCATCATAAATGGCAATATCAATTTGTGGGATGTAGTTTGATTTCAGCTTTGTATAATGCACTTTCTTGAAAGTATGCTCAGATAAAATACTGCAGCTTTTTGGCTGGTATGGTATCATTGCTAGCAATGGAGCTTCAACATCTCCCACACGTACATCTTCACCAATATTGGAATATATCTGAAAATAGTTAATACGACGCGATAGCGACATGTCTGCGCTAGCTTTGGTTACAGTACCACTTTTAAAGATATTTTGATCAAAACCCAAAATGTCCATTAGAGTTTTATCCATAATTAGTTCAATACCTTTTCCATTTATAGTGAGAGACAAAGTACCTTCTTTTTCAGAAAATGAAATATGTTGCTCATTAATCACTTCATTTAAATAATCTACAACCAATTTAACCGAAGTAATAATGCGAGGCATCAACACTCTTGTTTCATGTAAGAAACCACCAAAAGGCTCTACACACTTTCTGTATAAAGATACGGCCCATTCTGTATCAAATTGATTTGACCTTTCACATGGTAAATGTTGCATATCAGATTTTCCATGAACAGCTGCAGAACGATGTCGTAAGAACTGATGAAAATCTTTTGAACAAACTAATACTAGATCATCATCATTTAATTTGCTTATTGCAATATGATTAGATGATTTAATATAAGTCAATGTTGCCACTTGTTTGTCATCAACTCGAAGGAGATAATTAAATTTCTTCAATAATGTTTCAGGAGTCATGTTTGTCTTTCTTGGCTTAATCACAATCTTCTTCACCAACGTCTTCTCATTTCTTGGAATAAGATCTACATAATAAGCTTCCTCTCGATATATTAACTGTTTATGACCACTTATGTGGTAATTAACGTTAAAATTATCATAGCTTGTTAAGGCGCTAGCGAGGTAGCCTAAATCATTTCTTAAACTTGGACTTAAACCAACAATCCAATCTTTCTCAACTACATGATGTACATAATTATAATCATCATTGTGCGGAGTAAATTGGACAATATGTTTACACGCTTTATTCAAGAAATCATATATAAACTTTTTACATGATAAGAGATCTTTCTTTGGCCACTGTGGAATGTATACTCGGCACCCCTTTTATCATTGATAAGCAGCTGTACGCCTCATATTAATAGTCATCACCTCATGATCAAAAGTATAGACACAGTTGCTATAAACAAGTTGAGTGACACCCACTTCCCAATTCCCATTTAGCTGTTGTGCATGATCAATGGGAGTAGAAAAGAGTGCGGCTCGATTGCTAGCAAATCTCTTTGTAGCCGCATTGCTAAGCAAAATATGATAAAACGACATTTTTATATTGCTAATCTGCAACTTTGCATAACATCATGAAGACTTGGATTTTGGACTCTCTACAATATATCAGAGTTGATCGTGATGGAAACGTACATTTCAAAAATTCTCATGGTCATACATCAAGAGGAATTACATTAACATGGCGACAATTTGTCAACCTCAATGATATCATGAGGGATTTGGAATATTTTGAAACATTAAGATTCATCTCCTTGGGTGATCAAGTTTGGCTTCAACATTACAGAAATGAAATTCAAATCTACCATTCTCATTCCGCAAACTGTTTCTCATTTCGCAAATACAATTGGGAGAAGTATAGAAGATACATACATCGCTCCATCATGACATTTATTCGTCGTGAGTTCATCGCCCTACTATGCAAATCTTAATCAGATATGATTACCACGCACCATGAGTTGGAAATTAGATTCCCTACAACGTATTGAAACGGATCATGATCGAAACGTCTATTTCAAAGATTCAACTGGAAATGTGAGAAGAGAGTTTGTTTTATCTTATCGTCATTTTCAATCTCTACATCATATCATGAAGGACTTGAAATACTTCTATATGAAAAGACATTCACGTATTGGAAATCGCATCTGGCTGCGCGTCAACAATCGGCGAATTCAACTCTATCATTCCCAACTTCATACTAACTTCACATTTCATCAAGGTAGTTGGGAAAAGTATAAAAGGAAGGTACATCGCTCAATTTACTCATTCTTTCATCATGCAGCGCCATCGCTACACCATCGTCAACATTCTCCGTCGCTTCAGACTCTACGCCAAAATCGATCTCACAACATTACGCCAACAGCTTCCAAACAGCAAGTATTACCCGGGCCGTCCTCAAATGTTAGTGGTGAAGATGAACAATTCACGGAATCTTCAACTCTTCCCAAATGGGACTGTACAGATTCTCGGCGCCCTTTCTCATTCATCGGCGCAGTCAATGCGCTTAGAGCTACAGAGACTACTACGTCGGATATGGAAGAGGAGAGGTGTGTGATGTCGAATCTGACTGTGGACAATATGGTGATCTCTACTCAATTGAGTGACAGTCTATCATTTTTGAAGATTCGTACCAGCAGTTACAGTTTGTGTTATGAACCCGAACTTTTTCCTGCAGCTCTCATTAGTTGTTGGTTGCCTGTGCATGTGGCAATCTTTCATAATAGTAAAGTGATCATTACTGGACTAAAAATCTCATGAACAAGCAAATATGATCCTAGACTATCTCATTGAGTATGTACGTACCCAGCGGATTGTAAAATAAAAAACAATTTTTCCAACATGATGTTTTTATTTCAAATCATGATAGAACTTACAAATCATTTTTTCATTAGAGGATGGATTACATGAAAAGTTTTGAATAACAGATGCAAATCGAGATACATGTAAACGTTTTAAGATGAAGTACAGTACAAAAGCACCACACGTTGATGAAAGTGGATGTTGTAGTATGCGTTCATTTCGCTGATATTGACGCGTATGTTTTCTCAACCACTGCTGTGTTGGTATATTTGGAGGTTGAGCAAGAGAGTCAAATAGTTCACCACGTCGGTCTTCTCCAATAAAGATCGCTTTCCAATGCTCACCGCCTAAATTCTGTGAATGAGTGTTTAGCACAATAAAGATGGGATAGTGATTTACTGCAGGTGGTAAGGTATCGAGTGAATAGACATTATCGAAAGCTTTCAACGTCGCTTCGTCTGCATTACGCTGCACTTTAGTCTTAATATCGTCAGCAGTCAACCAACTCATTAACGATTATACTGAAGAATCACGTCACGATACTTTGTAATTTCAATATTTGAATCGAAGACTGCATAAATTAATACATTGATCGTCTCAGGTAGTGTTCTTTTGAACGTCAAATCCAAACGAATATTATGAGGCACGTTCGCTTGACGATAGGGTGCACTAATATCGCTGTCAGCAGTCAAATCAAATGCATAAATAGTATATCCACTCTTAAACTCTTTCATAGTCAGTCCGTTGGTATCATCCGTATTGTAAAAGCCAAAGACATCCATAAAATCAACATAACTGCGCATAAATTGATCCGAAGCAAAATCTGGTTTGTAGGGTGGACCAGGATGACTCACACCATTAACACGTAAAGCAATTTCACTTAACTGATTGTGTTTAAAATTGAAAGGATTCTTCTTTATATTACCATTAAATGCATCATTTTCAACCATTGCCACCATGAGGAGCTTCGGTGCTTCCGATGGAAAGAGGCCATCTTTCATGAAACTCTTTTGATCTTTCGGAATTGTAAAGGTGAGAAGCTTTGTATGCTGAACGGGGTAAATGGCATTTTGGCGGTTAAGACCTTCAGCATGCCCTCTAATGACACTTGGATTCGGTACTACTCGACGAATGTAAAGTGCAATATCTTCCACATGAATTCTAAAATTGTCAACTTTAGCAAATGCATTCAGCGCAAATTCAGGCTTATTCAATGTCAGCTTGAGTCGCATGCTGGTATTACAGAGTAAAAACTTTGACTGTCTAAAGAAGTCTAAATTCAGCGGACCATATAGCTGACATACTCTACTATCTTTAATCATAGCAGATCGCTTTACAAAGCCACTGTTTGTTTCAACATCAAATTTTCCTGCTTCATCTCTGTACCATCCCATGGCTTCCATATGACTTTTTTGTGCTGCTGGATGAAACTGTGATACATGATTGAAATATGATTTATAGGGATAATCGCTTTGACCACCTTCCACCTGCTGCTCTCCAATCGTTAGAGAAACATCGCGAAGTAATGTAGTCAATGGTAAATTGTTCAGTCCAACTTTATGTGCATCGTCAATAGCAGTTCCATCTGCTTGCTGAATTCTAAACCTCAAATCAAGCATCGCATAACTCAAATCTATGTAGTCATCACTACCACCAGGAATAACAAATTCAATGGGGCCAGCATTCTCAGCTGTTCGAGGATGATAATCTACAATACTTGAACTAAGAATATCTGTCTGTATGGCTTGTTGATCGAACAAACAAAAACCGGAAGTTTTACACTCCATGATTAGAAGTTATAGCAGCGTCGTCGTTTAGCGCCTGATGAATGATTAGAGCCTCTGCGACGTTTGCGTGAATGCCTTTTGACTGAAGATCGCACCTTACCAGCTCCACGATGTTTCCTCCTTCCTTTTCTCATTCGTTTAGGTGATTTCTTTCCTTGAGTAACACCAGCAAAGGTCTGCTTCAATGTTTTTAAACCGCGTTCCTTCCCACGATTCAACAAACTGCTCTTAAAACTTCTACCTCTGGAAAGATCACTAGCAACATCACCAGCAAAGCCAACGGCATTACTTAAAACATTTCGTTTTAAAGATCTACCGACATTGGATATGAGAGGTGCTACAACAGATTTCAGTGCACCAAGTATGCTACCTCCACGTTGGCGGCGAGCACCGATGTAAATTTGTCCTCCACCACTTACGTAGGAGGGTCGTGAATAAAATGAGGCAGTTGGATTCATAGCTCAAACCCTAAACATTGTTAGTTACAACTTTGCATGAATCACTGTCGATCACTTAGATGAAAGATGTCGGCACGACGCATCCAAGAGTTCATACTTGAAGGATAACCAGTCCATTTAACAAGACACCATTCTTCACCTTGCCGTTTTTTACATCGAATGATTTTCTCTACCAAATATGTTTCACTTTCAGTGACTACCTCAATCTCATCGCGGTAAAAGCTACCCTCAATTTCTTCATTATCGTAATCTTTCAACTTGTAGGTGGTCGGAGAGTCTTTTTGATTAATCCTTGATACTGTAAAATCCTCCTCTGTCCAATTCGGGAGGTACCCTTTAGCAAAAACACTTTTCACTTTTGAGATACGAACTTTATCGCCAATTTTCACATCACTTTTCACATGATCGCGTTTACGTTGGAATGATTCGCGCACTTTATCTACATTGTCAGCATTTACATCTACTGGTCTGAGTCCAATAGAACGATGGATAGAGTGATTGTAGGCATGGAATGTATCTTGTAGAACCTTTGTCCAATTTTGTGTCAAGTTGGCAGTAAAATGTCGCCACAAGCGATTTTTTAATGTGCGATTAAAACGTGTTGCAACGAGTGCAGCTTTATAAGCGCTCTTTTACACTAAACAACTCAATGTCATGCCTCTCAAATAATCTTGTCACATGCTGATTTTCAAACTCTTTTCCTTGATGCTTATCCTTCTGAATTCTTTTTGGAATGCGACCTTCTCGAAAAATTGTTTGGAATGCTTTTGCTACTCTCCTTTCCCTTCTTTAGTTTTTAAAGGTTTGAGCCCACGCATAAACGCGAGAAAATATCAATGACGGTTAAAATAAAAATTATTGCCCGAGTTATGTTTTGAAATGGAGGCAACATCGCACAAATCTGCTTGCCACTGTTCATCGATGTCACTGAACAATATAATGGCGGGTGCGTACTTCTTTTTCGCTTGTTTGTGGAGGTTGTATAGGTAGCCTGACCCTTTAACCATCGTTTCACTTGTGATTGTGGAAGACCACTTCGCGTTTTGATAATTTTCTTTGATAGATGCAAATCCTGCCCGGATGTTTTACATCATAATAGATTGACTTCAAAACGTTCAGTTCGATGACGACTGACTCTTTGTTCCTCCTTCTCATCTTTTTTGGGGGTTTTCTTCCCTTTCTACATTTACAACAAGCGAGCAGCATTTAGCTTTAGCGGTTTTTGCGCGATCGTTGTTCACTAGATTGCTTAGGGGTTTCATTATGAGAGCTGGTCGCAGCAATGCAAGTGACAACGACATTCACCTCTGTGGCTCATTACATGGCAACAACACATCTGCTTCATATTAATAGTCTGAGAACATGTATTTCCTAGGAGGAGCTGTTTTACGTTTTCCTTTTACCAGTTTTAGAGTCGATGTAGATCTACGTCGAGATCTTCCTCTTGTTTGCTTAGTGAGTGTGGAGGGGATGTAGCGGTGACGCCTTAAACCAATTTTGTTGGCATTTTCACGTCGTTGAAGCATTGGAGTTAGTAGCCACTGTTGAATCAAGTTCTTTCAATGTCTCATTATTCAAAGCAAATATTTTGGCACATTATGCTTTTTCAATAGTTTAAGAAAGTATGACCAACCAGGTGGAACATAGCCCTGACGGCGCTTTCTACGTGTCGCATACTGAATCAAGTCTTCATAACGTGAAGCATCAATCACTTTATTTTCATCTGTAATGATTTCTCCTCTATCATTTACATTGAGATGGGGCTCAATACTATTGAAAAGAGATATGGCATGTTCGCGAGATGCTAAAGGTGTAGCAGTCGATACAGAGTCACGCATCTTATTCTTCAAGTTTTTCAATTGCTCAACAGTTTCCGATTGTAATAATACAGCACGATGTGGATCTTTGATGTGAACATTTTGCTGATAATCTATTTCTTTCCTATACATTTGATTTGCAAGAGGTTGCTTTACTTGCTGCATGGCAGTCACATTGTACATATTCATTCCTGAGGAATAACAATCATGCGAGAATAAGAACTCCATAGTTTTGTTAGATAGATTTCATGTGGTAGTTTTCAGTAATGTCATCACTTCGAATATCTAAATTCTTCCGGACACTCTTGCTGTAAAGTCAATTGAATTAAGTTAAGCCGATGTTTTTGCTACGCGTAGCATGTGCTTGAGTATAAATTTCGTAATTAGAGGCTGTGTTATGTGATCCTTCTAGTGTTGTCAACTTTGTCGGCGCTGGTAGAGACAAAATTTCTAAATTGACCTTTTATCTGTGTGCCTGAAATTCTTTGAAAATATGGCATAATAGTGTGTATTCATGGTTTCGTCTGTAGCGGAGCTTCTTTTCCATCAGGTAAAACAAATTTTGTGTATATATAGATGATAAAGCACCTTTTATGGTGTTTTGCTGCGCTGTCTGTGAGTAACAGTTTATCGCTGTAACTATCTTTTGAATTCTTTTCTTTCTTTTAATAGAATTCGATCCCAAGTTACATATCTAACAGGCATTTTGTACTGAAGTTTATCCCACTGGAAATAGATTCCTTCATGTCGAATATGTTAGTGTGCGACTTTGCAATTCTGTGTACACTGCTGTAGCTGACGGTCTAGATGAAATACTCATAACTACCAAATAATCGCACTCGATGGATAGGATCCTTAAACACACTCCCTTCTTTTATACCAAGAATATTCAGCGTGGAAAACAGTTTTTACCTGCATGAGATGGACCTGATACAGTCAAACATTATCACATTGCAGTCTGAAATCCATTTTATTACTTTGAGACTCAACATTTGCATAATAACGCTTAAGAGCCAAAGATATTCCAAACCAATAGGTTGCCCACGGCAGGAGCTATCATTGGAAGTATTGCTGAAAGGAAACCGCCCTTTTGTGTTAGAGTTTTCCTCTTTCTTTGAAGGGCGACTTTAGGATTGGAGATGAAACGCATATCGCTTAAGTAACTTTCGTTGTTTTGGCGCTAATTTCTTCGTCCTCAACTTCCTCACATGAGAAATAATTTCACAAATGAATTTATTTTTATTTTTATTTTCTTCTTATATTTTTTCTTTTATAATTTTTTACTTTTTAATATTTTTTTTTTTTTTTATATTCAAATATATCTACTATTATTATTCGGGGAGGGGGGTTTAGCATGTCGTATACCATTGTATCGCTGATTTGCTTTCCTCATTCGTCGAGAGCTTGATGGCTGATGAAAAGCTTTTGACTTTACATTTCGTCATTGTAAGTTTCGCCCCCCCCCAGTTTTTTTCCGTGTTAGTCTTTGCTAAAACTATCTTTAACAACCACATTTGGCATAGTACTAACTTTTGCCGACATCAGTGACACTCGAAATGAGCAATATCACAGTGGTAATCATTGGCAAAGTTGAATGCAATTTACGATGAATCAGCGTTGACAAAAAGCAATGCTTTACATCTCCTTGAAGATGCGCTTTTATTTCCAGCCTTTTCGCTTACATACCACAACACATAGTTTCCACACCGTGTACTGATATCCCTATAGCAAGTCTTTTTGAAAGATGAATTGTGCGAGCCTTTTCCTAAATAATAGACCATTACAGAAGGAATATACTCTTCGAGAGTGAGCAACATACTCGAAAACCAATTGTGCTACAATCAAGTACCACTGCATTTTCAATTTTTCTTATGTAAGTTGAATGTAATATCTGAAAATCGCTCAATCACTAGAACTGCTACCAATGATGGTATAAATAATGCGTTGAAGACGTTCAGCAATTTTTTAAATCATATGTCTTTTAAAAAAATTCTTACGGGGTTGATCTACCACTTCCATTGAATAAGAAGCTAAATGGAAAGACGACTTTCCCACCTCTTCCCTTTCCAATAATGATTAAACCTTAAATATTTCGCACTAATCGCGCCATGATAATGCTATCAAGAATGTATTCATTAACCTATAAATAGAGTGCTAGCATCAGCGACCACTGCTTCGATGGGTCGTCTCATCTTTATGAAATTTTATCACATAACTTGAACACTCCTTTTAAACTTTTGCCTATGAACACGTAATGTTCCGCAGAGTCGTTTTGAGAACGACATGATCGCCCGTTTACTAACCCATGCCATTGCATGAAAACAACACTCTTCTCATAGTAACATTTATTGCATAATGGTAACAAGC
>CAJQUW010006254.1:0-28375 GCA_907163375.1 Prostheceraeus crozeri | reverse complement strand
TTCTCTCTCTCGTTCCTGTCTGTTACAGGAATATTGTATTCACAATGACATGCATTCTTTAAAACAATTGCTTGTCTTCAATGAGAATAATTCCCATATGCTTTTAATAGAATGACCTTGAACGCTAATGGAAAAATACACCAACTATCGAACCATGTCGACAGCTTTATCGACAAACTTTCTGACATCGGCGCGACAGTTGGTGTATTTTTCCATTCAAGCAATGTCGCATGAATGATTGTTATGGAAACCCAAAATGAAGAGAAATGCTCATTCATTTCTCTTCTCTCTCATATGTCTATTGTGTTTAGATTGTATTTGTTCTTTTGTTCTCATAGTGTGAATGAGATTTCACAACTCGCATTATGCGCTATTGTCTGTGATTTCCTTCACCCCTATCAGCTGAAACAATTTTAGCAGCTGCTACACGCTAATTCTTTTGAGAAAGTTCTGAAATAGATTTTATTCCATTTAAAATGAGAAACATTAGAGACATTCTAAAAATATACGGCAAACAAAACCACATTAAATTTCGATTTAAATGAGTTTGCTAAGCAATTGGGAATTAAAGAATTTTCACATATTGATGAGTAATGAATTACTATTGATAAAATATGTGCGAAACATTTACTCTACTAATGCAATGCAACAATGTAACGTTTAAATTTAGATTAAATTAAATCATTTCAAAATTGAATAAGTAGTAAAGAAAGACATCATTAGAGACCAGTTTTAAATCAATACCCCCCCCTTCTGACTAAGTAGTAAGGAAAGTCATCATTATAAAAATGTTTTAAATCAATACCCCTTCTGACTAAGTAGTAAAGAAAGACATCATTAGAGACCAGTTTTAAATCAATACCCCCCCTCTGACTTCTAGGGGTCCCTTAAGAAATTTTTTTATTATAAAATGAGCAACATAAATGAGTTTTTGAAATTATATGGAACACAAACGACAACGAATTTCGACCTAAAGAAAATCGCTAATCGATTAGGAATAAAGAATTTTCACATATTGATGAGGGATGAATTACAATTCCTAAAAAATAGGCCATCAATAACTGTAAATTTCATAACAAAATTTCATACGTCAAATGAAAAAGGTGTACATTGGTCAGCAGGCGTTAAAAATCATCAGCAGAACTATTATTTTGATCGCCCGGAGGCTGAGAACTATTGGTTCGATTCATACGGTTTGCCCCCTACAAATGAAGTAAAAGAACTACTTGGAACGGGAACATACAATACATTTCAAATTCAAAAACCAGGAACTACCTATTGTGGACAATTATGTTTATACGTTTTGTACAAATTACAAAAAGGAGTACCATTTCTAGATATTATGTTAGAATTGAACAATCTATAACTCAAGCGAAGCTAGCTAAAGCGCCACCTAAAGGTTAAAGCTCTGTTTTCTGTAATTCATTTTGATAAAAACGACCTCTGATATCTTCATCATCTAAATCTTTAATTTCATAAGTAATCGGATAACTTTGATTTATTTTGCAAACTTCAAATATTTCTTTAGTCCAATAGCCAACAAAGCCTTTTTCAAATTTGTTCTTATATTTAAATATTCTAACTCTATCTCCAATTTTAAATTTCGGCTTAAGTTTCTGCAAATTCGGATTACTCTCATTCAAATTATTATTCTCGAATATTTTTTTCTTATCAAATCAGGGTCGACAGAAGCATTCTTTGGAGTTTCTTCAATACCAGAATGAACTTTATTATTGTACTCATCTACATTTCCTGGTAATATTTTTAACCATTTCTGATTTCTTTGCTCAGTAAATTTCTTGAATAATTTATTTTTTAACGTCCGATTGAATCTTTCTATCACTACGGCCTTCCCTGCATTTTCAGTTGAATAAACTGAGCCTTGGCGATGACTTTCGTCTGTTTCAAATAGTGGCTGAACGTTTCGGTTATAAAATTCCGACCCTTTATCAACAAACAATTTCCTTGGCTTTCTCTTACTTTCTTTAAAGATTTCTTCAAACGCATATTTAACTGACAGACCACTTTTATTTTTTAAAGGTTTTACCCAAGCGTATCGTGTATATAAATCTATAACGGTCAATGCGTATTTATAATCAGAATCATTCGGCATATGAATAAGATCAGCACTCCAAATATCATCTTTATTAAATACTTTTACTTTCAATAAATATTTAGGCCTTCTGTATTCTTTATGAATTTCAGACGCGTAGGTTCGAGCGTTGCTCTCAGAGTTATTAGTTCGAGCGTTGCTTTCAGGGTTATTAGTTCGAGCGTTGCTCTCAGACAGCTTAGCTGTCGTTTCATTTAAACCCTGACCGAATAATATTTTAGCTTGTAAAGCTTTCTTAACAAACATTCTTTCATTTTTTTCTCTAAATGTAGGATTTTGAATACTATCTAATTCTTGAATCATCTTCTTAACAGCTGCATGTCGAGAACTTAGATCATGATTTCGATAAGCTAAATCATGCCTGTAAGCTGCGGCATCTACTCTATTTATTGGTTCTTCACCTGGTTTCGGATTATTATTCTCATCTAGTCTTATATCTAATCGAGTTCCTGGACCAGTATATGAATGACCAGGAAGATGTTTTTCTTTCGAATATTTACTCCAAATAAATCCAGGAAAGTTTTCTAATGTTTTCTGTATATCACCACCGAAGTGGTATGGAACTTTGTTCTTGTCACCTCCAATATGCTGACAATGTGAGTTTTTATTTTTGTTTAATAGATAATTTAATAAATCTAAATTAGAAATTTTTAATTTAATTAAATTTTCGGAATTTGTGGAATTCATTTTAAAAGATAAAATAAATGTTTTACCTTATGGACCAAAGGTCCTGAGGTTATTACCTTATCATACTAGGACATAGATATATTCCAGAACCATCTTTAGTTTCTTTAATTTCAATTAAATCATCAACATTGTGGAGAATATTTTTAAGAACTCGTTTTCCTTCATCAACTAATTTTAATTTACTAATAAAATTATCTACTATTCCTTCTCCCCTAGCAACTTTCTCTAACTCTCTATTATGTCGTTTTTGTTCTTCTAATGCTGCCTTCTCTGATTTATTTTTATTTACTGCTTGGACAATACCAGCTGTCCCACCTGCAACACTTCCTGCTGCAGCTATGCCACCTATTATTAGTGGAATTAATGGGATAATCCCGCCATTCTTTCCTTCTTGTAATTGAATATTCTCTATCATTGGTTTACTTATGTAATACTTTTTTTTATTAATCGTAATAGTTTTAGGGGTATTTTTGTCAACAATATTACGTAATTTTAATTCAACAGTTTTATTATTAATATTACTTTTCGCTTGCGACATTTTTAATAAAAAAAATTTTAAGTTACGAAAATTTTAAGTTACGAAAAATTTTTAAGATATCAAAATTTTAATCTATTCTAGTTATGAAAAAATTTTAAGTTACTAAAAAATTTTAAGTTACCAAAAAATTTTAATACATTCTAGTTATGAAAAATTTTAAGTTAAGAATTTTTAATCTATTCTAGTTATGAAAAAATTTTAATTAACTTATCCTTACCATCTTTCCATTAAGAATTTCAATAGAATATTTTACATCTTCTAGCAATAAACCATAAGCCATCAATGAAGTTGTGGAATCTTTTTTTTCAATATTAATTGTTACATCACAGCCAGTCTTGATAATATCTTCAGATTGTGCACTTAAATCGAAACAGAAAACAGGATATAAATGTCTCCAATCTCCAGGAGTTAATTGTGCTTCAACTCCAAATTCTATACAAAGATTTCGATAAGAATCATATCCTTCCATAAATTGATTATTGGTATCATCGAATCTTAATGGATCAATTGGATATCGGGTTTGATTTAATGAAACTTGTAAACTTCGAATTGTATTAATATGAAAAATATTGTTGTTCTTATCAAAACTTGGAGAATTATTTCTTTGAAATGTTAGTAATAAATATCTTGGAGTATTCGCAGTTCTAGTAAAATGCCAGTTAAATCTTTGTTCGGAAAAAGTTACTGAACTAGCAGTACGCTTTAGAAAATTTACTGGAATTGGTTTGTTAGTATTTAATCTTTTTGCAATAGCTGTTTCAACCTCTAAACTAGGAGTAATATGCTTAATCCACCATTCAAGTCTATCAATTTTTAAATATGCTTTTTTCCCAGTCTTACCAAAAAAGATTAATTCATTATTTGCTGTACGATGAATTATTAATTTAAATTTTAATTGATATGATATTTTATCATAATCTAAATATCCGAATAATGGAGACAATGACCAATTTACTGTCTGTTTACTTTTTTTGTTAAATTCACGTCTTTCTTTATATGCATCATTATTTGTTTTTATTTAAATGTTTTGCAATATTTTCTACATCTTTCGCAATTCCTGCGGCATCTGTTCCAGCGTGAGTTAAATCATCAACAATTATACCATCATTAGTATCAGGAAACCAACCTTCGATTTCATACTTTTTATTATTTTCACCAATTGTTACAAATCTAAGCATTGTATCAATTACACCTGGAGAATCACTTATTGTTTCTATATTTTGAGTTGCAACATCTAAACGCATTTGTGTAAATAATCTTGGAAAGAAATTATTCTCTAGTGCAATATTATCGGTTTCTGGTAATGGTGTTGTAAAATTGGCATCACTATACAAAGAATATTCACAGTGTAAAAATGAATCAGGTAGATATAAATAACTCTGCTGATTATCAACTTCAAAAATTAAATCACCTCCAGTATTTACTCTACTGGAAGATCCGGGATTCATAGCAATTCTTATATAGTCATTCTTTTTTTGATTATAACTGACGAACGGAGGATCGTCTAATCTAAATTTATTTTCGATAAGCGAAGACATTTTTATAAAAAATAATTTGACTTTTTGTTTTTTCTCACAGAGAGAAAAAAATTTTACTAAAATAATTTTGCTAAAATAATTTTGCTAAAATAATTTTACTAAAAAAATTTTACTAAAATAATTTTACTAAAAAATATATTTTAGAATTTTGCTAGACCAGCTCCGCTACAGCTTTGCTGGTTAAACCGAAGGTTGCTACTCACGCCATTTCCTCTTATTTCTTCAATTGTTTTTTTATTATTTTTATTTTCATTATGTTTACTATTAGACGGAGCTCCGCTCCTCAAGGTTTCCCCAACAGCTATGTTAACAATTTTGTTTTTTGTTTCCTCTGAAAGTTTTTTTAAATTTTTTAGTTCTTCAGAATCATTCCTAAGTTTACGAATAGCTTCTAGTTGTTTTAATTCGTTTTGAGACTTGACAGCATTTGATATTGCACTAGCTGTACTACCTATAGCAGCTGCTCCTTTTGCAGCAGATGTAATCAAATCTTTATTATTTTTGATTAAGTTAACGATACTTCCAATACCAAAAAAGATGCCAGCCCCTTCTTTTTGGACGGCACCTGCGGTGCCTAGGAACTTTTGTGTTCCTACAGTTTCTACACTATCATAATGGTACACAGGTTTCTGAGATGGTTCATGAGCAATTTTATTATTTGATGCAAAATGTTTAAGATTGTGTTTATAAATTATAGGCATTTTTTAGGATTAAATTTGACTTTTGGGAAAAATATCTACGTTCGGCTAAAGCCTCGAGGAGCTTCGCTCCGATTAAGATTTACGTTTGTGAATGGACAACAACTTCGAGATAACTTTATTAATTGACTGTTGCACTTTATCTATTGCGTCAAGCAGCGTGTGATGTACTTTAATTTCTTTTCTATTAACTTGCATTTTCACCTGATTCATCTTCAACGCCGTTTTAAGAGCATTTAACTTAATTTTAAGAACATCTAATTGTCTTTTAACAGAATCTAACTGTTCTTTATTTTCTTTAGAGTTTTCTTGTAAATTTTTCTTTAATTCATTTTCTAAATTGATTTTAAGAGTTTTCATTTTATCAACTCTTTGATTAAGTGAGTTTACTTCATTTATTATTCTATTCATCTTTTTCATTTGTTGAGTAATTTTAGAACTTAATTCATCAACACTGTTTTGGAATGTAGTTTGTAACTGCTTTAAATTTTTTTTAATTCTTTCAGGTAGTTTTTCTATTTCATCTTCTAATTGTTCTTTTAACATTTTTATCTGATGTTTATTTTTAATTACAGCAGATTTTAAATTTAAAGAAAGTAATATTAAAATTTTTGATTGTTCAGAAATCTTTTTAAAAAGTTTTGCTATATCTGCTTCTAGCTCTCTATCCTTTTTATCAAGTTTTAATAATTTTTCTTTTAATGATTTGTCATTAAGTTTAAGCAACTTTAATTCGTTCATCAGTGGAACCAAAGCATCGTTTATATATTTTTCCTTTAAATCATTGATTTGTGTATCAACATATTGTTTATTTGTCAACTCTGTATTTTGTTGCGGAAGAATAGAAAGATGCAATGGTCCAGATAAAACGTCTCCAGTTTTCATGATATAATTTTCTATCTCTATTTCTAATTCACGATTATTCGGGATATATGCACCTCCACCAACATTTGGTAACATCATTTTTAAAACAATAAAAAAATAAAATTTTTTCTAATAACAATAAAAAAATAAAATTTTTTCTAATAAAAATAAAAAATAAAATTTTTTCTAATAAAAATAAAAAATAAAATTTTTTCTAATAAAAATAAAAAAATGGAAAATCCAAATTTAAAAAAAATTATATTCGCCCGCATCATCGTGTTCTTTTTATTCGACGAGATCAACGGGATTTGAAAATAAATGTTTTGATAATAATAATAATAATAATAATCCATGTATAGATGTTAATATTTTATTTCAATTACAAGCCGAAATATTTAGAGAACAGACTAAAGGTTTACCTTCTATAGAAACTAATTATTGTTTATTTCCGGGGGATCCATTTATTAAATTTATGGAGATTGTAAGTAAATATAATGATGTAGCTTATGTTGAATTAAATAAAGAAAATATGGTTATAATAGGTCATAATAATGTTTATGGATTTATTAGAGCAGTGTTACCAATTAGTAATACTGATTGGATAGAAACTAAAATTATTAATTATATCAATATTAAAGAATTAGTTAAAAAATTAAAATCTTTTTCGAAAGAAAAAATTAGATTATTTGTTGACGATCAAAATCAATATAACATTCACATAGAGAGTAAAAAACATAATGAAGAATTATTATGTCAAGTTTATTATAGAGACACAATTTATAAACAAGAAACATTAGAAATGCCCCAAAGATATGATGATGATACGTATATAGGATTATATTCCAACTTAAATATTAATTTATTAAAATCTTATATAAATGGTTTAGCTCAACAAGAGAAAATTTATATGTGGTCTACACCTTATACTATTAACAATGACCATAATCATATTCATAATAAACGAACTGAAGGTTCTAGGGCTTTGCCCGATCTTAGAGAATCTTATGATAATAATGATGATTCTGTAACATCTGAAAAAGGTGTAAATGGTAAAAAAGATTATAAAAATATTAGTAATTATAAAAATTTATCTAAATTTCATTTTCTTACAATTGAAAATAATAATGATGGCATAGTTGAAGATACTGTTAGACAACTATGTGTCGGGTCTACAAAATTTAAATTAGGATTTACATCTAATCAATTTAAAATTTTATCATCTTTAACAAAAACTAAAAGTGATTCAAATTATGGTGGTGTTATTAAATTTTCCAAAAGAGATCAAAGACCAATATTTTTCTCTATTATATTATTATCAGATAAAAAATGTAATTTAGAGTTAGATATTCCAATAAGAGAATGGTATCCTATCATGGAAGGGCATCCTATACCAAAAAGTGTAATTTATGATGATGAAGAAACAATTTATGATGATGATGAAGAAACAATTTATGATGATGATGATGAATCAATAGTTAGTGAAAAAAATTTAAATTATCTTTTGATAAAACATTATATGATGAAACTTAATAAGATAAAACTTAATATGATAAAACTTAATGTGATAAAACTTAATGTGATAAAGAAAAAAATAACTAAAGAACGTGAAATATATAATAATATAAAATAACACTCAAGTCCTTGATATTAGAATGTTTATATCTAAAATTAAAACACAAATTTTTTCTTAAATTTTCTCTAAAAAAATAAAAAAAATGGAAAATACCAAGTTTTATTGTGTCTTATGTAAAAAAAAGTTGCAAACAAAAAGAAGTTATCAATCTCATTTAAATAGTAAATTGCATTTACAAAATGTAGAACGAGTTGATGAAGGAAATATATTAAAATTAAATAGTTATAAAAACTATCTAGAAACATTGCCTACTGATATAAAAGTTAAAAAAATGTTTGATGATTATTCACATTCGGAATATAAAAAAGTTTTTAATAGTGAAGATGAGACCATACAAACCGAAGGTTCTAGGGCTTCGCCCGTACCAGATGGAAGATATTTATTTAGCGATACTGATGAATTTAACGAAATAGATGAATTTGATGAAGCCGTAACAGATATAAAATATTTATTTAATGAATCGGTTGAATATAATGAAACCGATAAAACTTTTTCTGATATTCTAACCAACTTTTATAATATATTTAAGAAATCTTTCAAATGTTATATGAATGTAGAAGTACTTTATACAAAAAATGGACCTGATGGAATTCCTGAAGAAATAATACAAGGACATTTTACAAATTCACAAGAAATTCATAATGTAAATGATATACAACCCATATTTGAATCGATGATACTTAAATTAGAAAATTGTATAATTGAAGCCCAGTTACGTGAATCTGGTTGGAGATTTGTTAAAATACTATCTAAGAAAATAGTAATTGATAAATATAAAAATAATACTGGTGGTAGTTATGTTTCTTTACCTTTCAGTTCACCACAAATAATCAACATAAAAAATGAAGATGATTATTGTTTTCTGTGGAGTATTATAGCACATTTACATCCTGCAGAATATCATAAAGAAAGACTAAGTCATTATAATAAAGAAGAATACATAAATGAATTTGATCTTTCTGATGGCTTAGATGAATTTCCATATGATTATAATAGATTAATAAAGTTTCATAAAAAGAATAAAAATTTAATTGAAGTAAATGTTTTTGAATTAAATGTGAATTATGTTTCTATTGGTAAAATTATTACACTTTACTCAGATTCAAAAAAATTTTATTTGAATAATAAAAATTTATGTCAATCAGAAATAATATATAATGATAGAGGAAATTACATGCATCATAATATTTTTTACCAAGGAAAAATAATATGTACTGAAAAATTTGAACTTGTTAAAACACTATCACCAATAATGATTAATCATAATAATTATAAAGGACGTACTGATGATTATAATTACAAATATTCATCTTTATCTTCAGAATATCAACAAAAATTAGAAAATTTAAATAAAAGTTTACAAAAATGTAAAATAGATTATCAACAACAAATAAAAATGTTGCTACAAGAATATCACCATAAATATCAAAATGAGATAGAAACAATTCAAAAATTAAATGAAGAAAATAATAAAGAATTAAATAATAAAGAATTAAATAATGAAGAAAATAAAGAATCGGCTAAAGCCAGAGGAGCTTCGCTCCGATTAAATGAATGTTTAAAAAAATGTCTACAACAATATAAAGAACAATATGATAAAGAATATATTTATCAGCTACAAATATTAAATCAAAATTATCATCAAAATACGTTTAATATTACAAAAGAAATTAATGAAACACATGAAATATATCAAGATAAATTTGAAAAACTAGAACAGTCAAAACAACCAGCACAAGCGAATATATTATATTATCAGGGACATTTTATATTGTGTAAAGATGTTTCTATATTTACAAAAACGTCAGATAATAAAAATTTTCCTTGTCTTCAATGTATGACAAGTTTTAGAACTTTAGAAGAAATGAATAGACATTTGGAGAATTGCCAACAAAATGAAGCAGTTCAAAATACTTTTCCTAAAGATGATTATTTAGAATATAATAAATGGTATTTTAAAAATAAAGTACCCTTTACTATTAATTGTGATTTTGAAGCATATAATGTTAATATGACACAAAATCGAACGGAAAGTTCCAGGGCTTCACCCGATTCTGAAAATTATAATTCTGAAAATGGTACGGACCAAGCCCTAGAACCTTCGGTTTTTAATTATGAAAAAAGTGCATCTGAACAAAGTAAAGAAAAATATATATTTGAACAAAAACCATTATGTTGGGGAATGTACATTCATTCAAATTATCCTGAATTATTTAAATCAGAATATTTACAATACTATGGTGAAGATAGTTCAGAAATGTTTACAAAGAAAGTAGAAGAATTACAAGGACGTTTTTCACAATTGCTTGAAACAAATATTCCAATGATGCCATTAACAGAAAAAGAAAAATTAAATTTTATTAATGAAACAAAATGTTATTACTGTGGAAGAGAATTTACAAAAAATTATAAAAATGGCAAAGGTAGATATCTTGACAAGCGAAGCGACGGCTCTGCCGTCAAGGTAAAAGATCGTGATCATCTAAATGGATGATATAGAGGTGCAGCACATAATTCTTGTAATCTTAATGCTAATAAATTTAAATATAACTTTCTTCCTTTATATTTCTATAATGGTTCTAAATATGATTTCCATCTAGTAATGAAAGATTTATTTTCATCTGAAAAATTACAACAACAACAAATAAATGTACTATGTAAAACAGAGGAAGAATATTTTTCAATGCAATTAGGTTGCATTAGAATTTTTGATGCATTTAGATTTTTTACTCCTTATTCATTAGATGTTATGGGAAAAACTTTGAAATCTGAACAATGTAAAATATTAAATAAATATAATTTAAAACCTTTAAAAGGAATATTTCCGTATGAGTATATAACTGGAGATTTTAATTCTGTGAATAAAATTATGGAAGAAGAACAACTTCCTCCAATAAATAAATTTAAATCAACATTAAAACAATCAAAATTATCTGACGAAGACTATGCAGAAGCTGAAAAAAATTGGAGAGAGTTAAATTGTAAAACAATGTATGATTATACAATGAAATATCTACAGATAGATGTATTAATACTAGCTGATCTTTTTGAAAACTTTCGTGATATGTGTTTAGAATATTACGGAATAGATCCATGTTATTGTTATTCTACACCAGGTTTAACATGGCTAGCAGGATTAAAACATACTGGTGTTCAAGCCGATGGCTCTAGGACAAAGTCCGTTAAACTTAAACATTATAAAGAAAATACATATGATAAATTATTATTTTTTGAATCTGGAATTAGAGGTGGAGTTTCATCAGTTTTAGGTAATAGATATGTTAAATGTTATAATAAGAAAGTAAATCCACAAGAATATGGAATAATGAAACCTTTATCTCCAGAAGAAAAAGAAAAAATATTAGAAATTTTTCGAACGAAACGAGAAGGAGTAGAACGTAAAAAAGCAATTGATGAATTCATGAGAGAAAACTATTTGTTATATTATGATTTTAATAGCTTATATTCTTCTTGCATGATACAAGAATTACCAACAGGTGAAATGTCATGGTGTAATAATCTAGATTATCAAAGAACATATGATGGTGAAAATAATTTTGGTTATGTATATGAAGTTGATTTAGTATACCCTGATTATATAAAAGGCGCAACAAAATATTTTCCTTTCTGTCACGAAAACAAAATTCCCAATATAGAAGATTTTTCAGATTATCAAAAATCTATAATTCCGAAAAAATACAGACCAACAAAAAAACTTATGTTAACACAAGGTAATAAAGGAAAGTATGTTGTTGAAGGAAGAATGCTAGATTGGTATTTAGATCATGGAATGATTCTCACCAAAATACATCGAAAACTATTTTATCAAAAATCCAGGTGGTTAAAAAATTATATAGAGTTCAATATTGAAAAACGTAAAATAGCTAAAAGAAATAAAGATGATTTTGGAAACGTGTTCTTCAAATTAATGAATAATGCATTTTATGGTAAGACTTTAGAAAATGTGCGTAATAGACAAAATATTGAAATAGTTTATGATAAAGATAGGTTTCAAAATTTAACAAGGAAACCTACATATAAAAGAACTACTAGATTTAGTGATGAACTATGTGCTGTACATTTACGTCGAATTAGCGTAAAACATGATAAGTTTAATTTTATTGGTTTCACTATATTAGAATTAGCTAAACTATTTATGTATAGATTTATATATGATTATTTAGCACCTGCTTATGGCAAAAACTATCAATTACACTTTACACATACCGATTCTGTTTTCTTAGAATTAACAATACCGTATAATTCTACACTTGATGAAGAAATAGATAAAATAAAAGATATCATTCATCCTTCTGATTTATGTAAAGTAAAAGATGAATTAGAAGGAAATGAAGATTTCATAACAGAAGCTATATTTTTAAAATCTAAATGTTACTGTTATGATACAACTAATAATATTAAAACACATAAAACATTAAAAGGAATTTCAAAGGCATCAGTGGCTAATCAAATAACATTTCAAGATTATAAAAATGTATTATTTAATAATGAAATAAAAACAGCATGTAATTATAGACTTAATTCAAAAAAACATAACATGTATTTAAAAGAAGAACATAAATTAGCATTAGATCCATTTGATGATAAAAGAAAAATTTTACCTGATGGTAACTATTTCACCTTTTTAATTTTCTAATTTCTAAGATAGACAAATTTCATATATACATAAAATAAAAAAATATTATAACACTATATTTGTATATTTTTATCACTCCGCGAAAATATTTTCTATCCACTTTCAGTCAGAGAACAATTGTTCGATAACTCTTTCATGAATTTTTTTATCAATATTAATTGTAATGAAGCCATAATCTTTTGACCAAGCATTATTACACGATTGTTTAAATTCATCTTTATTTCTTACGCATAAATCTCTTAACAAATCACTTAAGTTTCTTGCATTTATTTCAAATAGTATAAATATATTTGCATTCTTTCTAATAACACTTCCATCTAATGAATACATACTTTGTGTCAAATAAAATACACTACAGTTATTATGTCTACCTCTTGTGAAATAATTTCTCTGAACTGACTGATTTCTATCATTAACACAATCATCAAAAATTACACAATGTTTCATTGTTTTATCTAGTTTACTAGGATCTTGCATATTACCACTATCATCTATTAATTGTATCTTTATATGGTTATTTTTATTAGATTCGAACTTATTTCTTCTTCATCTTCAGATTTTTCATATTCTTTGAATAATGAAGCAATTGCTGTTTTTTTAAGATTATTTTCAAATCCATATTTTAAAAATTGATAGACGGGTTGTTCTGCCGTTGTTGTATAAATTATAAGATTGTTATAATCCAAAAAATTTGGAGTCGTTAAAATTTTAAATAATAGATACGTTTTTCCGCAACCTGATCTTCCACAAATAACTGACAAAACTTTATTAGATAAATTTGGATGATGATTAAATTTAAGTTTTTTTTTATTTAATGGTAGCACTTCACTCATTTTTTAATAAAAAAATTTATTTTTATTTTATTTTTGTTTTTAAAGAAGAAGAAGAAAATTAAACTTCTCTAGCTTCGCGTGGGAGTTTATACCTCCCGAACCAAAAGATCTATCATAATCTCTTCACCTCCAAAATTTATTTCTTGTCCTTTCTCATCAGTGATTCTAATGCCAATGTTGTTAATAGTTTTTCTTGTAATAGGAAAATATATTAATGTTTGTGGAATTACATTTAATCTATAACCAATGGGTACAGTAAAAGCTGGAAAACTGAATATTAAATTTGATAATTTACCATTTATATATCCTCCTTCAATAATGTCACAATGTACAACAATTGAATTTATTTCAGTTATTTTTGGAATCTTCTCACCTAAATGATAACCTTGACTATAGGTTTGTTTATTAAATCCTAATAGCTTTGACAATGATCTATCATGATTAAAATCAACTTGATGATTTTCGTCTAAAGTAAGAGAAAATTTATTAACTGCCGGTTCAACTGCAAAATGTAATTGTTTCTTATCTTTAAATGGTATACCTAAATGTCTCTTAATTTCATTTGATATTGTTTCAACTTCGTAAGAACCAGGAAGAAAAGTTAGTATTTTCCATGTTTTGCCTTTATCAGTAGAATATCTAAATTGATCATTCACATCTTTGATAACGTTTTGAATAGTGTTAAATGTAGAGAAACTAGTCAATGCAATTTGATAATTTTTATTTTGTTCCAAATGTAGAATGGGTTCTAAATTACAAGTGTGTGATGAAGTAGTTGTTATAATTTTTAACGTCGTACTAAATTTTGATGAACCCAAAATCTCTGTCAAATTTTCTAAATGATTATTAATTTTGTCTAAATCTGCTGAACACATTTTTAAACTAAAAAATTAAATAAATATTTTTTTATGAAATATTTTTTTATAAAAAATTAAAAACAACAACATATTTCAGCTACGGGCGAAGCCCTGGAGGACATCAGAGATGTCCGGTTATACTTTTATAATCCTCTTCATTTAGAATCTTCTTTTCTAACAGTCTTTTCAATATAGCATGAATTTCATTGAAACTAGAATTATGTCCTTCTTTTATTGCAGATATTAAAATATTTAATCTATTTAGTAATTCTTGTGGATCATCTGGTAAAAATACAGTTGTTTCAGTTTTCTGTTTTTCAGATAAACCTTTCCCTACTTTAACTCCCGTTGATAATAAATTTTCTAATTGTTTATAACGTCTAAGAGATTTTACTGCACCAACTCTGTCTAACATAGCTTTATATTTTATGAGATCTTCTACAGCATAATTATTTAAATCTGCTCCTCTTAAAAGATTAACAAAATTTCTATCTAAATTAAAAGGAGATTTATCTGGTGAAAAAATTAAACCTCGAAAAGGTTGTGGAAATATTTCTTTTTGTCCGAGATAAAATCTAGGTATTGTTTTTCCATCTATAAATGAAATAGAATGTTCAAATTGCATAGATTTTGGTAATTTCTTATTAATGTTTGATTCTAGTAATCCATAGTCATCTAATATAGTTTTGTGCTCTGGATCTGTTATATCAATTTGTTTATCATTATTTGTAAGTTCTTTTTCAAGAGTTTTAAATGGTTTCATAGTTTTTTCAAAATCAGTTTTTACTTGTTCGGTTTGCTGCATTTTTTCAAACATATCAGATTGAATACCAGCTTTTATCATTCTATGTTGAAGATGATTTTCTTTCATAATATTTCTTTGTTTTATTAACTCTTCTAATTGTTTTACTCTTTTAAAATTATCAGCTCTAATTTTATCCATTTTTAAAATATAATATTTGAATTTTGTGGTAACATTGGAATACAGCAAAAACATTTTACTAAACAAATTATTTTTTTATTGCTTTGTTGTTTGACATCTTTTCGTTTAAAGTTTTCTCGTTTTAAGTTTTCTCGTTTTAAGTTTTGTTTAATAAAGTTTTGTTTAATAAAGTTTTGCTTAAATTTTCGCTTAAAGTTTTTAGCTCTTCTAAAAAAAATTTGTCATTTTATTCATTAGAAATTTTAGCATCACTAGAAATTTTGCCATCCTTTTTATTTTTATCATCAACTTTTTCTGTCTGTGATTGAAATGATATTTGATTTACTTCATTAGCTATTTGATCAAATTTTTCAATCTCATCTAACGTAATAACATTATCATCACATACTCTTTGAAAGTAGTAATGTAGTTTATCATAGACTTCTTTAATATGTAAATGCTTAGTTTTTAATGATTTTCGTTTCTTAGTTATTAAAGATTTATCTAACATTGTAACAAGTGAAGCTGCAAAAACACCCGTACCTGTTAAAGCTGTAGCAACTACTGGAATTACTAAAACACCTGAAGATATAACAATTGTTAAAGCACCTAAACTTATTGTTAAGAATATGCCAATTCCTTGTGTTACATTCTTAACTTTAGTCCATCTCTTTCTTAATTTTTTATAATGCTCTAATCTTAATAATAATTGAGATTCCTTATCTTTCATATACCTAACTCTATCTTTGTGTTTTTCTTTATTCATTTTTTCAATGTTAATCTTTTCAATGTCCATTAAAGTAGAACTACGTTCATATGATAATGAAGGATATATTCTTGCAGTTTCATCCATTTCTGAAGTTCCTTCCACTTTTGTTTCTTCCATTTTTAAAGAAATATTTTTAGTCACATGATATATTTTAAAAACTTGAAAAATGGATTTAAAAGACGTTTTTAAAAATACTAATTTTCGGTGTCCTGGAACGGTCATGATTTTGGCGGGGGTGAAAATTGTAATTCTCAAATTTGAGATTCTTAACTTTTATGATTTTTCGGTGTCCTGGAACGGTCATGATTTAAGCGAGGGTGAAAATTGTAATTCTCAAATTTTGAAATTCTCAACTTTTATAATTTTTTAGTGTCCTAGAACGGTCATGATTTTCAAGGTAAAAATTGTAATTCTCAAATTTGAGATTTTGAAAAATTTGAAAACTGGGTATTTTTAAAAACGCCCAAATTTGTGAATTTAGGTCTTCATAACCTGAAAAAGGGTTCAAATTCATGAATTTATGTCGTTTTTAAAAAGTACCATTTTTTCAAAAATGGTACTTTTTGAATGGACTAAATTCATGTATTTAGGTCTTAAAAACCTGAAAAAGAGTTCAAATTCATGAATTTATGTCGTTTTTAAAGATACTATTTTTTTGAATTTTATGGTGGCCTGGAACGGTCTTTTGCCCATTACTCAACTCATGTTGAAATAACTTCTGTTGGAAGAATAGGAAAGTTAATCAATGGTAAATCCAGAATAGTCAAAGTCTCCACCAATCATCAGAGTGAAAGGAATCTGGTTCTCCGTAACAGCAAAAAATTGAAACAAGATGTGAAGTACAAAAATGTGTTCATAAATCCTGATCGATGCTTGATTGATAGGAAAGAGAACATAAGATTGAGAGATACCGTAAAATCTCTCAGATCTCAATTTCCTGGAAAGAAAGTTGTCTTGTATAAAGGGAAAGTATTGGTTGATGGTCACGTGGTCGATTATGAGCAACCATTGAATCATGTTTTCGGTGCCTTTTGACAATCCATATGGGAGAACCAACGTAAAGCTAAACATGCAAACACTAGCAATTCAGATAACATGATTAAGCCTGTTATTTTACCATCTTTTTGCACCATCAACGCCAGATCAATCAAGAATAAAGTCGATGAACTTGCCATCCTTTTGAAGAAAGATCCTTTCAACATAATATGTCTAACAGAAACCTGGCTTGACGAAACGGTTGACTCCAATTTCCTTTCTGTTACTGGTTACTGCGTTCACCGAGCTGATCGGGAAGGTTCGAGGAAGGGCGGTGGCCTTTGCTGTCTTGTCCACAGATCATTTGATTCAATTGTACTCAAAAGTGTTACCAACAACAATGACTTTGAGCTTTTGTTTGTAAGAGTTTCCCACAACGCTTTTCGATGTATAGTAGTCTTATTGTATTTTCCTCACGGCAGGTCTTTGAATATTAACAAGCATCGGAATGTATGTGATGAAATAATTTCAATCATTGATACAGAGCTGCTGCGATTTGTATGCTATCCCGTTTTTATGATTGGAGACTTTAATAGATTGAACACGGAGACATTTGAGTGTAATTTTTGTATAACTAATGTTGTTGATAAACCCACACGTAATGGCGCCACGCTTGATTTGATTTTTGTCCCAGACAACTATGTTTCTCATTATTTTCCATGTAAAACTTTGCCACCACTGGCATCTAGTGATCATGATATTGTTTTCATCAAGCCAAAGCAAGAAATACTGTTGGAGGAAGAATTTGTAAAAGTAATTGATTTTCGTCAATCACATGTTGATGTTGTGGCCAGTTTTCTGGATGATGTTAATTGGACATATTTATATGAAAGCAGTGATATCAATGAATTTGTAAAGTTTTTTATGAAAAATTGAGAATAAGCATTGAATTGTTTCCATCCGAGTATGTTAAGCGCACTGCAAAAGATCCATCTTGGATCAACAAGAGATATAAAGCATACAGAGAAAAGGATTGGTCTTTATACAATCACTACAAAGACAAAGTAAAAAAAGCAATACTTGATGCAAAGCGAGCTTGGGGTAATCGACTTATAAGTAAGGGTTGCTCTGTTTGGAACATTTACAAGAAGGTGACTAAAGTTAATATGGCTGGAAATTGGCTTCGCAACTGCAGACCAGATGAAGATTTGGAATCCATTCTTGAAGAAATTAAAACCAATGTCCTTTCACACTTTCAAAAAGTTGGCAATTCAAATCACATTTTTCCCCAGAAATATCCATTCATTGTACCTTTTCAATTCGATGAAGTTGAGGTGTGCTCGCTTTTAAAACGAGTTAGTCCCGAAAAGCTTGCGGATCGGATCATGTGCCTTCCCTGATATGGCCCAAACTTGCTGAAAACCTGGCTAAGCCCCTCACGATGCTTTTTAATTTGTGCATGGAAATCGCAGATTTGCCTCAAGAGTGGAAGGACGCTGATGTCATCCCGCTTCCTAAAACATCACCACCACGCATCACCGATATTCGTCCAATTTCTCTTCTGCCAATGCTGGAAAGAATTTTTGAGAAATGTCTACTAAAGAGATTCAGAACAGACTTCTTATCGCGCTATGACAACAGTCAGTTTGGTTATAGACCCAAGAGCTCAACGACAGCAGCCTTAATTGAAATCGAGGACTACATATCAAGGCACCTACAGAATCGTGAGATAGAATCTTGTCAAATGGTCTGCGTTGATCTCATGAAGGGATTTGATAAAATTTCCCACGAAATTCTTACTCAAAAGATGATCCGCGACAATTTCAGTAGTTTCCTGATATCGTTCGTACAGAACTATATCACATCACGCCGAATGAGGGTAAAATGGAAAGACAGATGCTCTTCTTTTGGCCAGGTTCACAGTGGGATCCCACAGGGATCATCATTTGGCCCACTTATTTTTAACTACTTCATGTCTGATCTCGTGATTTCTCCAAAAACAGACTTGCTACTGGTTAAATATGCCGATGACCTATTATTAATTGGCAGCATTAAAAAATGTCATCAATCGCCTGACCTCTTCTCTGGTTATAATGAAATCATCCGTGGGACTCGAGAAAATAGTATGGCAATTCAGGTTCAAAAATGTCAACAGACCTTTTATACATTCAACAAAAGCTTCAAGGAGATCGACTACCAAATTCCGAACATTCCACTGAAAGTAGAAGTGACTATTCTTGGTGTAACTTTTGACAAGAGGCTGAGATGTACCAGTCATTGTAACCGCATTTGTAAGCGTGCTTCTTCACGCCTTTTTGTATTACGTCAACTTCGTTGTTACCTGCCAAAAGACCAGCTCATTATTGTATATAATTGTTATGTAAGAAGTATTATGGAATATGCTGCACCTCTATTTGTAGACTTGAACAAGATGTCGGAGGAAAACATTGAGCGGGTTCAGAGGAGAGCACATCGAATTGTGTGTGGAGCTGAGTGTCAGTGTTCGAACTTTGTTCCCCTCGCATATCGGCGGAATTGTTCCTAAGTGTTGTCTCTGATATTGAACATCCCCTCCACCATTTGACTTTGCCTAAGATGACTTTCTCAAACAAGTTTCGTTTACCCATCATTTCATCAACTCTGAGGGCGAAAAGTTTCTTTGTATGCATGTCTATACTCTTCAATACTGGATTTACTCTGTGACAGTGACAGCATCATCATTATCTGGTTATTTATTTAACACGATTACTTTGTTATGACTTTTATGATATCTAACTTGTAACGATTGCTTGCATCCACGCCTCACGATTCCCATTATTGAGGCGGTGTTCTTTCACAATAAACGACTTTATTATTATTATTATTATTATTATTATTAATTTCCATTTTCGATTTTCTATTATCTATATCTATATATATATATATATTTTGAAAATTGCCATCTTGAGAAATATATTTTTGTGAAAATGTCTCAATCAAAATAAATTAAAATGTATTCACAAATTTTCGTGAACAGCATTACTTCAATTTCCCACCTTGAAAAATAACTATTCTTGCGTTCATGAATTATAATGTGTATTTATTTCGGATTGATAACATGCTTAATTCGAAAATTACATAATGCATAATTGTTAATGGTTGAATACTTATTGATTATTTATGAAATGCCTTAGACTTACATGAATTAAAATCAAATTCAGTATTGTAAGTTTGATTATTGAATGTCATTATCTCACTAGTTACAAAACAGTAGTAAGTGCCATGCAACATTGGTGTGGTCTTTATTAAGAAAAGGCCTTGAATCAAATATTTAAGATCATTGATGCTTTCTTTTAAAATTGTGCTGGTATGGATTTAGTATGTAGAGCATGCCACACTTGAAATAACATGCGAAAAGCATACAAATAGATACAGAACTATACCGAAAAAATATTTTGGCATACATCCTTCGTATGTGATTGGTATTGAGCGATTTACAGTGTATGAACAACTGTGTTGACTACCTGATTGACACAGTCCTTCCCACAGTCACTAGTCATCACACCGTCGACAATGCACTCTCAGCTGGCTTTTTACCAAAATGTGAATACGACGAAACATTAACCGTACGTACAAGTGTACAAATAATTACGTAAATACAACCAAAATTGCTTGCTGGCATGAAGCTTCACAGGCAAAAGCTATGATGTCATTATTTCTAAGAGAAGAGGAAAACCCTAACTGTACCACTCAGTTTTCCTATTCTCCTTTTTCCTCCCATCAATCCGAACATCAAGATTTTTTAGCTCATCTGGATTCTTTATAGCGTGTTCAAGTTACCATTGCAGTCGTCTCCAGCTAATCCACTTATCGAAGGTGTGAAATTTATCTTAAGTTATATCATGGAGTTGATCTGCTTAGTGGATTATTCTAGTTCTTCAACATAACAAATCGGGCGTCTGTAAATTATGCCATTCCTATAAATGATGTGATAGACAGTCCTTTTATTCAAAGAACTAGACATACAGAAATAGTATTTACTTTTAGACGCAGTGCAAGTATTAAGTAAGCAAGATAATTTAATATGCGCTTTGAAAGCGTTTTGGCATGAATGAGCAAGCATTTTCCTTTTCGTTGACTAGCATGCAGGGCATAGGCCTACATCTTACACAAATCTACCAGATATCTGTCAATAAAAGTTTTGAAGCTAGCAAAGTCTTATACAGTGCTGTGTACATACAATAGCATTTTCAGATTCGGATTTTCAATGCACTCGCTCATTTTAACCCTCAAACGACCACCTGCTTACATTTGTAAGATTTCAACTTCATCTGCCTATAAAACTAAATCATGATTTCGTTTCAATAAAACGAAACTTCATTTCCATGTTTAGAGACATATGCCATTGCAAATTCTCGAATCTGGTGTTGATCTGTCAATTTCGGTTTCGATATGAGCTAAAACACCTTAATCCGTCAACCTGCTTACATTTGTAGGATGAGCTAAATATTGATATGATTAGGTGTGATTCTCGTTTGATTGCCCGTAATTGTTTCATCTTTCATTATCATGAATAGATCTGTGTTATCAGATGTCTACATACCATTCTCCATTCCATTCTGACAGGGTTCGAGAGGTTGGAATAGCCGAAAAGACAGTAATGAATCTCTCTTCATTTTATTTCAGTAGCAATCGTAATGTCTTTATTGACAGATACTTTACAAGTCATTCATTGTGCTGCAACCTACTAAAAAGGTTCTTCTAAAAAAGGACTGGAACTTTTTCAGCCAACCGCAGAGATGTCCCAAAGCAGATGAAATCAGCGAATGATCGCTTGTTGCACTCTACGTTGGAGCTATGGGATCGTGAAAATAGAATATTATTGCTTTTCCAAAGAAGGGAAAAAGTGTTTTAATGATGACATCATCTCACTCATCTCCACGCATTCAAACGGATCGTTCAGATAATAAGCCATTGGCAATTCACGACTACAATCAAGGTATGGGAGGGGTCGATTTGCTAGACTCGTGGATTGAAGATTTTACCACAAAACGGAAAACGAATCGTTGTACTGTATGTTTCTGATTTTTTTTCAATATCTTAGACATTTGCATATATCACTCTTTTGTAATAGCTCAGAGTTTGCCCTCAATAAAAACGAAGAATAACAGAAGAAAATTCATGATGCAAGTTGCAGAGGAGTATAATATGAAATATGATGTCCAGACTGATGAAGCAAAGGATTCCGCTTCCGGCGATTCGGGCTGAACAGGCCTTTTGCTCAAAGTGCTCAGCAGCATCCTTTGGATAAAACATCTAAGCAATGTTCGATGTGTCGCAGAACAACTCGCAATACTTGCGATAATTGTACGAAACGAATCTGCAGTTTACATAAGAAAACATCTAGTCTAGTTTATTTTTGGAATGTAACGATTCTTTGTGAGTACATGTACAATGTGCATGTATAACTGATGACCTATTTCATCATTTATATAGCTGTTCTTTGCATCTCGTAACATAATGTTCATGTTGTTTTGCATTTACACATTGTTTACATGCTATCATGCTGCTTTTATCCTACTGCGTGCCTACAATCCGTAAATTATGACTTTTTCAAATATCTTACATTTGTAAGCAGATGGTCAGAATAAGGTGTTAAAAAATCCGGTCGTTTGAGGGTTAAGAAGGCGCGGTAATCCACAAGTAACCACACGCCTCTTTAACTTTGTTCATGTGAAATAGATAGGTATTTACATGCAATTCATTTCAGGTGCTGCCAGATCCATGATCACTGTTATTCGGCTTTGCAAAGGAGATCAGACGAAGGTCGGTGTGGATTATTTAAGATTGACATATACTCATCAGCATACCGTTGGAAATTCTTTAAAAGAAACCGTACTGCTTTATGTAGTGAGTATATTATTATTTTTGTAATAATAAGTGAATATCCTTTTGACATAAGAAAATGGAATGGCTTCTCAACAAATTCGTGTCGGTCTTCACTAGACCATGTTAGGGAATTCTGGCTGCTAGCATACTCTGATAGATGAAACCAAAGTTCATCAGAAAAGAAAGTCTTATCGAGCATATTATTTTCATTTACATTTTCCTTGAGCCAAAAGCAGTACTGAAGATGCTTGTCAGGATTGGCATCACTCAATCAATGTTGACCAGAGATGCGGTCCCTTCCTATGTTCTTTCTTGCAATAGGATGAGCGGTCCGATAGATAGACCCACGTCTTGGGAAATGCAACGCATCGACTTGTTTGAGCTATGAGTCACAGTTTCAGAAGTGACATTGACTTTTTGATCAGTTAAGATTAATGGTCGATTTGAGCATGATGGATCATGCACCGAGATAGCTTCTCTGAACTCCCTGATTATACTGCAATCAACATTTCGATGAGGCAAATTAGTTGTAGGAGGTCTTTCTAAAACTCATTCCTCTCTTCATTAGTATATTCCCCATGCTTCTTCGAAATGCAACGTGCTGAACTTTAGCGAGTTAGCAGCTGACAGATGTGAAGTTAAATTCAAATTCGAAATCATGTCGAATGTGACAAGGTACTCAATTGCGCTTCTCACACGAGCCAGTGGCTCTGTGCATGTGCTAGATATCTACAGTTGTAGGACAACGACTGTTTTTTGTGGAAAAACATAGCTTAGAAGAGGTGCACAGTGACTTTATGAACGTACTGTACATTAGTTTGCTTTCTTAATTTGATGAGATGGAGTTTCAAGCAGGGCTGTGGAGCCGGAGCCGAGCCGGAGCCTTAAGGAGCCGATGGTTTTGGTCGGAGCCGGAGCCGGAGCCGATTTATCACAAAGGCTCCGGCTCCGGCTCCGGCTCCGATAGTTTGAGCTTTGATATAAATCTAGAATTTTGAAAGTTATTAATTGACATCATAAAAAAATTAAATCATTTGAAATCTAAAGATATGTCTTTTAAGTATACCAATAATCTGTCCTCCACGAGATCTTTCTTTGCAGTTGCCGCCTTCTTTTGTATTATATTTATTATATATTTACACACATGTGTAATATTTTTTTATTGCATATGTTTCGTAAGACTAATTTCCATATTGACAACGTATTCTCCAAAATCCATTAATTTGAAGACTTGTTATATGCATGCTAACTAGATGATTGTAGATTCCTAGAGACAAGTCGCCAGTCATTTATGTACACATTTCCAGTTCAGTCAGCAAAGATAATATAGCTACATTTCTTGCGCAATGTCTTAAATCTAATACGGTTACTATGTAGGCTATCATCTATCGGTATGGCTACTGGCAGAAGCTACTGGCATCTGTGACAATGCCAATTTCCTTAGATTGTATTGAAGGCTCTTGTGCAGTCCCCCAGCTACATTTTTCAAAACAATCGATTATTCAATTTGATCAATTTTGATTGGAGGGATAACTCTTCACACTCACACGAATGGACCTGACTACAAGTCCTCACATGGCTATAGCAATAAGCGACCCAGCCACTTCTAGTAGCGCCCTATTATTTTAAAGGTATCTCATTCACAATGAATTTCCTTTGACTTCAAAATTCAAAGGGTATATTTCAATGCGAAAAACCCGAAGGCAAATTACAATGTTGACTTGGTGGCGAAGTTTTCGACCATGACATCGCAATTACCCACGTAGATTTTTACAACAGCACGGAATGCTTCACTCAAACCGGTGATGCTGAAACGGACATCCAATGGTGCTGCATCTTTTGACCAGAGAAAAAATGGGGGGGGGAAGACTGCACAAGAGCCGTATCGTGTAATAATATTTCCCCAAATGTCATAGACCTGTGGATTTCAAGAATTTTCATTATTATTTTTTCCGTCTGTCAACACTTTATGCTGATATCATGCTGACTTATATGTAAACAATAAAAAAAGACTGAGACGCTCTCAATAAAGGCGCCTTTTGACCTCCCTTTTCTATTGTCTGTGACATTAAACCGCACGCGCATTCGAAAGCTAGCAAAGTAGATGGGATTTCAGCTCGGTGCTCGCAGTCAAATTTTTATTATGCATAGCACCCTGCAACATACTGTGTGATACTCCGAGTTCAGTTTCATCAGCCTAACCATCATCAGAGGAATAGTGGTAATGTGTTATACATAAATTGAATATAATAATATACATGAATCATTGATGAATTATTTAGTGCAACTTTACGCCATCATGAAAAATACGAAATTAATATAATGTAAGTTAGGCCTTAACTTATTAAGTATGCTGCATAGAATTACAAAACTTGTCCTAAATTAGATATTTTTAATTTTTTAAGTATAATTTTCAATTGTACATTTCTAGCCTACACTGCAATGAGGTTATCTAAATTACAATTTCTACAGATGATGAGTCGTGGGCTACCCACCGATCATATTATTCATGGACCAACAGACTATTGAATAAAGGCAATAACAAATAACAATAACAACCTAAGCTAGCCTATATACACTTTAATATTCAATAAAGCAATTGATATCTTTATTGATACGGTATATTTGGCTATATACCCGATACCCTTTCCATTGTTCGAGTAGATACAGGCCCTATAAGCTATTTAGAGGCATACGCTATCCAGTTTCATATTCAAGCTTTGTTAAAAGCTTATACTACTATTAGGCCCTGTGACGGCTAATTAGGTATATCATCATCACTCATGTGGTCTTATTTAATGTAGCCTCGTAGTAGACTGGTTACAGGCTAGGCCAATTTATATTTAGCCAGTGCGGGAGATCTTTATCTAATTTAACCAATCCTGGCTATAACTTTATTTTATCTTTCAGAGATAGTCAATTCATGCAAAAATATATGACAAGTATGTTATTTGTCATTATATTAGACTATTATCATTCTTATTATTAACTTAAGTCGTTGCTTGTTAATGAAAACTAATTTGATGATTGTAGCAAGCCTCTAAAGGCCACACCGTTATCCAAAAAACCCGTTCAACGGATCCAGGATAACCAGCATAGATAGAACCTGAATTTGAAGTCGGAGCCTTGAGCCGAGCCGGAGCCTTTCACATCAGTGTCGTGGAGCCGGAGCCGATGAGATAACGCATCGGCTCCACAGCCCTGGTTTCAAGAAACAAAAACATCAAAATATGAGCCTTTGCTCATTTGAATTGAATATGCCTACATTATTGACAGATAGAAGAACGATAAGCTCACTGGAAATGTACTGGTTCAAACAAATGCAAACTATAGGAGTATAACTTAGAGCGTGTCGAGCAAATGAACCTAATGAACGAAGTGACCATCCCCATATGGTTTTTTTAAATATTCACGAAGGAAATTGGATCGGTTGCATATTTTGTAAATAGAGAAAGCCACCAAATTTATCAATGAGGGTGCCGTCCATTGCGTTTCATGCTGGACCAGGAACTCAGAGAAGAATATGCGACATAAGAAAAAAACAAAAATCTTCTTAAAACAACAAAATAATCTTAAACAAAAACATCAATATCCTGCAAGTCAGAGTTAAAGTGAATAAGATACATGTCTTGATACGTGCAAAGGTTAAGTGCAAACCAACCGTTTGATACACAATGCCTCGGAGATGGACAATAGCTGGAAATTATTAGGACGAAAACAATCTTAAAAGCGATCCAGAGAGTCACGAACATTATAAGAACATAATTAAAGAAGACGTGTAATTTCTCTGGATGCCAGTCGATCCTAAATGCTCGCGAATTCAGTCACCAAGCCAACCACAAGCTCTGACGATGTACTTGCCAAGTCTGCAATTGTACTGCAAACTATGAATGGCATCATAATTGAAAGATACTGGCAAACGGTCCAAGTAATGGATATAATGACCGTTCCAGGACAAGAGAGGTTGTGGTCTGTCGTGGTGTGCCGGCCAGTTTGGTTCACGTTCACAACATGTTCGCTGACTCCCCCCCCTCGAAAACGACAGAGTGTGAGACTCGGGTGAGTTGGTCCGACCGCCTGGTTGACGTGGGCGACCGTCCAGGTTGACGTGGGCGACCGTCTAGGTTGACGTGGGCGACCGTCTAGGTTGACGTGGGCGACCGTCTAGGTTGACGTGGGCGACCGTCTAGGTTGACGTGGGCGACCGTCTAGGTTGTCGTGGATGGTGAAATGGCTGCCAGATTCGGATTCAGCGTAAAATTCTGCATCGGTAGGGTGAGTTTCAAGGCAATCGGCGAGAAAAAATTTTTCTTCAAAATTTTAACAGAGTTAGAATTTGGGACGTTTTGGTGTGTAGCGCCCAAACGAAGCATCGGATGAGAAAACGGAGGCCAGATTCGGATTCAGCGTGAAATTCTGCATCGGTAGGGTGAGTTTCAAGCAATCGGAGAGAAAAAATTTTCGCTGACGTCCCCCCCCCTCTGGACAGCTTGCTTCGATTTTGGCTTCCAGTGGACGGATTTTGTCGTGCGATAGCTCGTTTGAAAGCTAAGAGTGAGACAAATTCAGTGAAAGAATCGGCTTGTTCCTATCTGTCTTCGTTTAGATGTGAGACGCCATTTAAGATTTTGGGACATTGGCGAAAAACGACAGAGTTAGAATTTGGGACGTTTTGGGCTGTAGCTTCAAAACGAAGCATCGGATTGGAAAACGGATTTCAGATTTGGAATCAGCGTGAAATTCTTTATCTGTATGGTGAGTTTCAAGTCAATCGGAGAGAAAAAATTTTCAACATTTTTCGAAAAAACGACAGAGTTAGAATTTGGGACGTTTTGGTGTGTAGCGCCCAAACGAAGCATCGGATGAGAAAACGGAGGCCAGATTCGGAATCTACGTGAAATTTTGGGTTAGGACGGATGTTTCCAGCTCAATCGGAGAGAAAAAATTTTCACTGACGTCCCCCCCCTCTGGACAGCTTGCTTCGATTTTGGCTTCCAGTGGACGGATTTTGTCGTGCGATAGCTCGTTTGAAAGCTAAGAGTGAGACAAATTCAGTGAAAGAATCGGCTTGTTCCTATCTGTCTTCGTTCAAAAGTTAGAGCGGTTACAAGATTTTAGGTCGGAGCTCGCTCACCTGAAAAAATCCTAAGTGTCAGAGTGACTTTGTATGGGTAAAATTTTGAAAATTTTCCAAAGTGTGGAATTTCGACCTGGGACCGTCACCAAAACATTTTTCATCAAATTTTGAAATTTCACTGACGTCCCCCCCCCTCTGGACAGCTTGCTTCGATTTTGGCTTCCAGTGGACGGATTTTGTCGTGCGATAGCTCGTTTGAAAGCTAAGAGTGAGACAAATTCAGTGAAAGAATCGGCTTGTTCCTATCTGTCTTCGTTCAAAAGTTAGAGCGGTTACAAGATTTTAG
>CAJQUW010006253.1:0-22129 GCA_907163375.1 Prostheceraeus crozeri | reverse complement strand
AATAATGATATTAAAATTAACATTCACTTTTATGAAAATGGACTCAAAGGTGTTCGTTACAATAGTAACTTTACTGGTAGGCAAACGGTTAATATTTTGCTAATTCTAAACAATGGAGCAGCACACTATTGTGGAATTCCAAAGCTGTCAAGATTGTATAGGAGAACTTTAAAAAGACATAAATACTTCTGCGAAAGATGCACTCAGTCATTCACATATAAGACAACACTAGAACGACACTTCCAGTTTTGTATTCGAGGAAAAGCACAAATAGAAAAAATGCCATCGGATCTAAAAGTACTAACAAGTAGCATGGAATATCAACTAAGTCCTCCTTTAGTAATTTATGCAGATATAGAGTGCTACATTGATAATAAAATACATAAACCTGCGGCCATTGGAGCTTATCATGTCTGGCATAATGCCCTTCAATCGAAATTTGAAAACAAGTATTACCTCTTTGAGGGAGAAAATTGCATTATTAGTTTCTTGCACCACTTAGAAACTGTAGCCCAAGACTTATATGACAACCAATGTGCAACAACTAGGCAGCCAATGTCACTGTCAGCGGATGAAAAAGCACGCCATGAGAATGCAGAATGTTGCAACAAATGTAAATCGAAATTCAGCGATGAAGTCATAAAAGTTCGTGATCATGATCATATCACCGGACGATATAGGCAAACATTATGTAGGAAATGCAATCTCCGGTTAAGACTTAACAGACGGGAGCTCCCCATATTTTTCCACAATTTTTAAAAATTAAGGATAGTCACATTCGTTTGCTAGAATAAAGCGATTGGATGAATGAAATTTGGAAATTAGATGTTGTGTAGCACGCAGCAACTGCTGACAAAAAATATATAAACTTTACCGCCAGTGTCCTGTAAATGAATCCCAAAGGGAAGACAGTATATTAAACTAAAATTCTTAGCACTCATATCATTTCTAAGTGATCCTTGAGTGATTAGCCAAGGGCTTGCAAAACGTTGAGCATGTAGAGACTTAAGGGTTGGAATTTCCTCACCAATTATAGTGATAATGTTTTATATCACGAAGGGAGTGTTTCCATATTCATACTTCAAAAACTTAACACGTTGTCGGAAGACCTGTCTACCACCACAATTTGAATTCTATAATGATCTTACTCGTGAGGCACTGTTTCCGGCATAGTGAATTATGAACCACGCTAACAAGGCATGGATTGAATTTAATTTGTAGCAACATGTGGTGATTACATGCTGGCATATCTGAAGTTAGATGTTTTATTGTTGGCAGACATATTTGAAGTGGTTTAGATCATTGAACGTTCAACCGTGAGGATGAAGTTCGACCTGTTTACATTTTGTCAGTCTCCCACATCTTAGCTTTACCTCATGCACTAAAATTTCTCTTCCAATGATTCCCCCACACTACATACAAGATTGAAAAATATGTAACAATCTATTTGGAACGAGGATATTAGAGGGGGGTTATGACTTTCAACCAAACCATTCACCGAGCGCGTTGCACGCATTGAAGAATTAGGAAATTAATACACATGAAAGTCGACATTTGACCTACTTAGATGTTTAATAACCTTTACGGTTCTTCACTCAGTAGAAATCTACCCCACTCAAATTTCTCAAAATGGTGTGAATGAAAGTGAATTAGATAATTTTTTATTGAAGAAAAAATGTTCAAAATTCTAGATGGATGATGGTGGGAAAATCGGCTTACATTTTTGATTTAGATTTAGAGTATCCTGCAGCCATTCATGATGACCACGATGCCCGATTTCCCATTAGCTCCAGAATGCAGATGATTGAAAAGAGAATGTTTTCGCACTATATGAAAAATTCTATATGAAAAAGGAAGACCAAATACACATTTTTCTTCTATCAAGAAACTTCTGCTCCATCAATTTGATAGGGAAAATTATGTAGTCCACTATTCAATTTTAAAATTTTTTTTACCTTGACCATGGGCATGAGAATCAAGAAGATTCAATTAGTGGCATAAAATTCACACAAAAGCCTTGGTTAAAAAACATACATTTTGATATGAACTCTCAAAAAGAGGGCTCAATCAAACACTGACTTCGAAAAGGGGTCATTCTAAAAATTGAAAATAATTCTTTCAATATGGTAAAAGACAATGGAAAATGTAAGGGAGAAGGAAAAAATTTAAACCTAGTCAACAATGACGAAACAACTACTGAAATTGTTCAAATCATCGTCTCTATGTTCAACACAAAATATTTGATGAAAGATCTGGTTGGTATGGAAATGTACAAACCTTCAATAGTTTTAAATAAATTAATATATGGTTGGTCAAGCAGTACTTGACTATAGTAAGTTGGAAATGTATCAATTATATTACATGATCTAAAAGAGTGTCACTGATAATAGAACGCGGCTTTGTGGAGGTGATACCGACAGTTTCTTCCTATGTTTATACACATCACCATCTGTCCGTCTGGAAGATATACTTCTATACTTCGGTTGAAAAGTTTGACTCTTCAAAAAACTATGGATAGTCATCACCGACTATACTCAACTACAAACCAAAGCTAGATTAGTTGTTTTATAGTGCGTATGATGACGATAGTCCCTCGTGCTGGAAAGTTGCTTGAGGAAATGATTGCGATAGCACTTAACAACCGAAAATGTATGTGCCTCCAACCGTCTTGAAAATATCTAGTACTTCTACGAACTCATGACTCATCAGCGCAACACCAAGTGATCCATCTCGCACGCCTCCACCGCTACACCCTCTAGCCTATCAAACGTGCAAAAGAACCACTCCTCACCCCCCCCCCGGAGAGCAGCAGTTAAAAATTGTGAAACATGATGACTTATAGGAGTGTCTATTATAGTGAGGGGAATGATACAACTGAAGATATGACAATTATAAATTCAAAAAATCACATAGTTAGCACAAAAATCATTTAGGAAGCGAGGTCTTTCACTTTGGAAGAGGATAAGCGCTGTTGGCTTGGATAAAAATTTATCATTACCATATGGGACACTACAGCCTAGGTCTTCCCCCACCGTCGAAGGAGAAAGAGAAAGAGATGCCTTCCTGTCACAGGTGATGTAGAATAAGTCTAAATAAAAACAATATAATATTCCACTTGTAATAGATCTTGCGATTGCTGCATCTTCCGACATGTAGCAACACTTACTAATACATAAGTAGTCTTACTAAAATTTGAAATTTCTACGTCTTTCCGATATGTAGAAATGATTACTAATAAATAGGTAGGTAGTCCTAATGTGAATGAATATGTGAAGAATTTGTACTCAACATCAGTCCGATATGTTGAGCTAATAAAATAACAAACTTTAGGCAAACATTAAACCTAAATTTTGAAATACAATTAGCTTTCGGAACAGTGCTCATTACATTGTAGTTCCCCAACATGGAAACCTTAGTGACGTCTTCTTATCTCAAAACGTTCACATAACAAATTCTAAAGAATAGCCATTTTCGTTCATTCAATAGCAAATAGTGATCGAACAAAACCATCGTGGCGTTTGCATTAGTATTGAACTCATTGCCTTCCACTGAAAGACTTTGCGTGATCTCATTGACAACCATAAGACTCGGATCAAGATTCCTCTTGATGACAAGGTTTATGGATAAGTGTGATTCATCAGTCAACTATACGTTCTTGTTCACCAAACGTGACGATGTTGAATATCGATTTTTTCGTTTCAGTGACGTCACATGGGAAACCTTTACAAGGGAGATACTACCACAGATAACGTCATTCATTTTAAAGATGGAGGACATTCAAACGGTTGGAAGTTGTAAATCGGATGTTAACTACAAAAGCAAAGTCAAAACTCAATCTACAAGAGATCGAGAGGAATATACCCAACCGAAAACAATGGTTACTGAAATTTTAAAACGCAAATTGAAGCCCGACAACGAGCTTAATCTTGGACCCCCCCCCCCCCCCCCGACGACCTCAATGTTAAACATGGAGGATTCAGAGGAAGGATAGATCTCTCACCTATCCTGTTCTTTCAAATGGAACAATCCAATGTATTGGAGGGTCATGGAGGGTGATCTCTCATATCTACACTTAAAACTTTGGAACATTTACTTGGTGATTCATTATCTGATTGGAAAGTGAAGACAATGACCGTGTTATGTGAATTACACTATCACTATGATTTCCGTAAAGTTACATCATCACATAATCTAACTTATGAAGTGGAGTTATTTCCAGCAGCTCAATGTGCCTCCCATCATATGTGATTTGAAAAAGTGTTTCATGAAAACCAAATTGTAGATTTTGTATATATGTGGATAGATAATGAAATATGAACATGTTTTTGTATATATGTGAATAGATAATGAAATATGAGCATGTTTTTGTTTTCCTATATAAACCCTTGTTTTGGAAAAAAGAGAGCAAGTTAATGAAAACAACATAAAACATTATTTCAAAACAGTTTCAACATAATTAGTAAGAATTACATCATTTTTAACACAGATTTTTGAAAATAGTTCTCAAGCACTTTTACAGTTATTTTTCAATTGTCTCTCGTTGACAAAAATAGAGTACATAGCCACCGCACATTAGAGATGTATTACTTTGAAGTGGGAACGATGTCACTTTCCTAACAGTCCAGGAGTAGATGAAAGTAAAAAGAAAAGAGAGAGGGAACTGTTGAATCGCTCGATATAAACATGGAAGCCTGTGAATAAAGGAATGAAACCTGTGTTGCAATCATAGGACGAAACATACAGAGTGAGGAAAGAATGCAGAAACCGAGAAAAAAATATGATTGAAAACCTGTTCATCCATAATGCGATATCATGTAAACGAGGTCGATTAAGAGAGTCAAAATATTCGGCAACTTTATAAACGATTGATGTATACAGTAATCCAATGTTTTCCGGGAAGACTGTTGGTATCCGTATTGATGATAAGTGAACAAGGATATAAAGGAATTGAATCAGGTAAATTATCTCTAGAAAAGACATTGAGAAATATTGTCTTGGAGTAGGGATGAGCTTTCCTCATTTTCCTCAAGATTTCTATGTTGCTTGAGTTACTCATCTCTGATAGCTGACAGTCACGTCTCTCATTCTTGTTATCTCAACTTTGCTATCATAGATAGCATAAATGAGACAAGTAATTGTTTTCTTCAAAGGTGACTCAAATGATACCTCCAGTCGTAGATTTCCAGGCTTTGTAACTCCTACGCTTTCACCACCTAGATCTGCATCTGCTGTGAGGTTGTACATAATGAAGAAGTAGCCATTCTTGTACATATCCATTGTAATTCCATTTGAATCGTCTGTATTAAATATGTTGAGGGCGGTGAAAATAGAACCATATTCACGTGCGAATTTGCCATCTTTGAAATTAGGCTCATATGCTTTGCAAGATACAAATTTCCCATCCTGATAGAGTGCTAGTTTGCTAACATTAAAGTGTTGGAAATTGAATGGATTCTTTTCAAAAGCACCAATGAATGCCTCATTTTCCACAAATGTGATATACACCGCCTTTGGCATTGCAGTGGGAAAAAGATTTGGGTAGGCATGTGAGGATGATCCCGCACCAATTGTGAAGTTTGTCAACACACTGTGATTAACTGGATATATTGCATTGTTTTTCCTCAATCCTGTCGCATGCTCGTTGATGACTGACGGGTTCATTGTTACTCGCCTTACATTGAGCACGGCATTACTTATGTTGACTTGATAGTTTGTAGCTCCAAAAGCCATTAACGCGAACTCAGGATTTGCACGAATAAATTTTATTTGCATTTTAACCTGTGATAGCAGATATCTAGATTGACGAAGGAAATCAAGATAGACGGGTCCTTTCAAGTATAATTCCTTTGAATCCGCTGTTAAATCCATTCGTCTTTTCAACCCTGTATTTGAGACATCATCAAATTTCCCTTGCTGATCATCATACCACCCAGAAACTTGCAAGTGTGACTGTTTAGCTTGCTTTTGAAATTGAGTCATTGTATGTATATATGCTCCATATGGATGTGCTCGATCCCCTCCTTCAATCTGTTTGTCATTCAATATTAGATACACATCTGAGAACAGACTGGCAATAGGAAGATTTGCTAATCCCACTTTATCCTTGGATGAATCGATATTTGTACCATCAGTCTTCTTAATTTGTATACACAACTCTAAATCAATGGATTGACAGTCAATATAATCTTGAGGATTGGCAGGTATATCAAACTGAATAGGCTGCTGGTTACCATCGATATTTGTTGTGGGGACTATGTCTACAATTGTTGAGGAGATGATGTCTGTCTGATGAGGGGGAGAATCGAAGAAACACAAAGCCGAATTGATACTCTGCATCGTATTAGCTTTACAAATATGTTGTCTTCCTTCGTTTTGACTTGTTTCTAGTCGCTGTGGAATTTCGTTTGCGCTTTCTTGTTTTCACTCGACGTCTAGATTTAGAACGTGCTGCTCTAGTCGGCTTTTTACTTTTCCTGCGTCTTTGCTTAGTAACTCGACCGGATCCAACTTGTCTTGATTTCCTACGCTTCTTCCGAACTGTGCGTCTCGTCTTTGTTAAATCATCTAATGCGTCTATGGCAGATTGCTGCGCGCGCGTTTTCATAGATTCACCGATATCCTCACCTTGAAGCGCATCAGCTGCAACATTTGCACCAAAATCTAAAGCCCTGCTTCCAACACGCTTCATGATTGGTACGCCATACTTTTTGAGTGTTGGAAGAACCATACGTCTTAGTGCACCAAATATGCCTCCTCCAACTTGTCGTTTACCTCCAACAAACACGGGATAACCGCTCTGATATGATGGTCTACTGTAAATGCCGGTCATTATGACTATTGAATAACTACGGAAGTCACAATAGCGTAAAGCCTTATTCTCGTGACCTAATATGTAGGGTCAAAACAGTAACACCACCACAGAACGGTACTACTTCTCCTGCGTCATCATGAATTGATATGTCAATTCTATTGATGAAATTTCGGCTGATTGGTAGATACATTGTGTTAAAAAATTCTCGATTGATTAGTTGCCTCCTTACGGATGAGAGAGGAAATGTGCGCAGAAGTGGGGCCTCAATGTCGCCAACCCTTGTATATTCAATAATGTTACAATAGACGTATAAGTTACTTATATCACGCTCTAGTGATGGGGCTGTATCGCCTATTGATGTGCCTTCATAAATAGTTGATTTTGAGAATCCCAATGTGGTCGTTAACACGCTATCCAGATTGATAAGAGAGTTCTTCCCTACCTTTAGAATCATGCGTTTCTTATGTGGGTCATAAGAAAAGTGATATTCATCTGCATCAAGGTAATCTACACCAAACTCATTTAACTTTGTACACAATTCAGATGGCGTTTTCAAGCTTTCAATGTTCAAATTAACTCTTTTTACAAGTTTACTGGAAGTAGACAATTCATCACCCAATATGTCTTTGCTGTATACGTGGATATCCCATGAAGCATTTGTTGATGCTTTGAGTTTAGAAGAGGACAATTGAACCTTGAATGTATCATTTAATTCTGTCAACCAAGGTGCGCTTTCAAGGACCTTAAACATCCCAATCATTTCAGATCCGAATTCAATAACAGCGGACTCAGACTTTTCCAATGGCGTCTTTTTAGTAAAAACAATAAATTCTGCCTCCGTTTCAACAGTAAATAAAGTTACTTTCTCTTTCTTATATTCACAAGTCATTAACGTTTCTGGCACTGATCCTTGAAACTTTCTTGCAAAGTCTTCAACACTTCTAATGACCTCAAATTTATTTTTTACTCGGATGCTCCTTTTTTGTAATGCATACAATGGCACAATTCTGCATTTAAAATCAGTGACTTTCCTCTCCGAATTCCACCCACGTCCATTGTACCAATATCTTGATGAGAAAGTTGTTCTGGAATACCCAAAAGTATGACTCAAATCCTTACCTAATACAAGAAGAACATGCTTCCCTTCCTTCATCAATTTTGTTGACCCCTTTATGACTGGTTTGTAGAATTTATTCAAAGTCAGCTTGAAGAGATCATTTATTCGTTCAAACATTCTACCGATTTCCTTTTCTGTATCTTGCAAGCTCATTGTGGGAACCTTAGAATCAAAAGTTGACGTTGCAAATGCCTTTTGAATTTTAATCATGTTTTGGACAGATGGTAAAGATGTTGAAAAAGGATGTAAAGTTAGATGATGAAAAGCCCATGTACCATGTAGACTATTTTGAAATATGCGAAAGCAATCATCCTTCTCTCGCACTTCTTTATGTAATTCAAAATAGTTGTTCTTTAGCAAACTGATATCGTTGTAATAAGTAATTTCAGTTAGAGCAACTTCATGGGGTCCATGCAGAGTAATTGGATTAGCGAATTCAACAGAGTAGAGAGATGGTTTGTTACTTGGGAATATCTTGGGGTTGCTATTGCTTGGAAGAATGATGTTGAAGTTAGTAGACATGTTAAACTCATACATGGAAGAAGGCACATGCTATATTAGCTTAAAAGTTACGAGTGTCTCCCACCTCCACATTTTGTAGATCCTGGTGTGTTATCCAGCTATTGAATGAATCAGGATATCCTTTCCATTTAACTAAATATTTCCTTTGATTGCCATGACCTTTCCTCCTAATTATTTTTGTCAATCATATACACCTCTTCACTTCTGTCTACTACTTGCAATTCATAAGAGTAAAATTTTCCTTCAATTGGATTGCCATGGTAATCTATTAATTTATACATGGTGGGTCTAAATTTTGTATTTACTTCATCCACAAAAAACTCTTCTTCAGTCCAATTAGGTAGATACCCCTTCTCAAATGTAGACTTAACCTTTGAAATCCGAACTCTATCACCAACATTAATTTTCTTTTCATTGGAAATGTTTTTCGCTTTCTTATCATACAATCGAAGCCATACATCCATCGCATTATCTGGGGTAACATCAACTGGTTTCATCTTAATGATTCGATGGTAGCTTTCATTGTAATTCTTAACAAATTTCTGCAGCTCACCTACCCAAACATGTGTATTTTTTGCAGTGAAATAGCGCCATATTTTTGTCTTCAGTGTGCGATTGAACCTCTCAACCATGGCAGCTTTATAAGCACTTTTGACACTAAACAATTCCACATTATGACTTTTAAGGAGACTTCGAACATGAGAGTTTTCGAATTCCTTCCCTTGATCGGTCTGTATTCTTTGCGGAACACGCCCCTCATCGAAAATGCTCTGAAAAGCCGCTTCAACTTCTGGTCCTCGTTTAGATTTCAGCGCACGTGCCCAAGCATAGCGAGATAAAATATCTATTACAGTTAAGATGTATTTATAGCCATCATTGTACTGTGATATCTGTTGCATGTCAGCCAAGTCCGCTTGCCATTGACTATCTATATTGTTAACAACATATTTTCTTGTTGGAAACCGCTTTCTCGCATTTTTGTGAAGAGTGTAAGTCGGTTGACTCCTCAACCACTTCTTGACTTTCTCTATTCCCACACCTGCTGCACGGGCTAGAACCTCCGGACGACTGAAACTTGCGGGATGATTTAAGTCGTAATAAATCTTTCTGAGTTTCACTGCTGTACTCATCGTCTTTGTTCTGATTTGCACGCGTATTACTCGCACAGCAACTGCTAACACAATTGATATCAACCTCTATGCCCTCTTCTGCTTTACCTTCGAGCGCAGATTTCAAACAACAGCAAAATTTTTGTAACGACATGATATGAGAGAGGCAAGGCTTAATTCATATTTGCTTAATATTTACTATACTCCTTCGCAACACGCATTGAGCGCCTAGTAGCTCTTTTTGGTTGCAGATCATCGGGATCATGAAGCTCTCGCTTGACCGCCATCGTGGGTGTTTTACTCTTTGATCCATCTTGTAAGTGACCCTTATCCAATTCATTCACAGTCGGTCCTCCAATAATATTGTGAGGTACATTTTGATCAGATAAAATTTTCTGAAAATATGTCCACCTTGTGGTGCACCTAGTTTTCGCCTTACATCTCTGACAGCATATTGTAGAAGGTCATCTATGTGACTATTTCTAATAACATCACCAGTTGTTTCATCTATTATCTCCCCTCTCTCATTGAACTTCACATGTGGATCAATGAAGTCAAATAATCGCTCAGCGCGCACACGATATGGTCGAGGTGTTGACAAGGTTATAAATCGTCGCAACTTGTCACGAATCTGTCGCCTCTCGTCAATGTTTTCAGCTGCTAACTGCATTCGTCGATAGGGATCCTTAATCTTATGAATTTCCCTATCCTTTTGTGTTAGTTCCTTAAGTTGATTCGTAATAGGTTGATCTATATTTTTGACTTCTTGTGCACTTTGTAATGTAGTCAATTGTACATACTCCTCTTGAGGAATGACTACCATCTTTGAATACGACATGCTTGAAAATAATAAGGCAACAAAGTACATTGCTTAAAACTAACTGTGAACCGAGAAAACAGTCATTGGTTCAGCGGAATTAGGTATGATATTTGTTCGAAATCGAAGTCGTTCCGGACATTCCTGGGTTAGATCAATAAATAGATAACCATGTGGTTTCTTTGTTACATCTTCATATATTTTTGAAAGTACTTTAGGTTGTTGAGGTAATATCTGTCTACTGAGATGATGTATCTGACTGCTATCTCTTGGATTTTTAAATATTGCCAAATAATGTGTATTCAAACTTCTAGTTCTTTGCTCTTTCCCTCCATCGAAGATGTTTTGGGTGATGTAGATAATAAAAGCTTCCCTATGATGTGCAGTTTGAATGAACATTTCAGTTACATCCTTTGAAGATTTGCTTTCTCGTAATAGATCATCTAATACTAGTAAGTCACCTGCTTTGATATCCTCAGTTGATGGCAACCCTTGCTTCACCTCATAACCTTTCTGGCGAAGTGCAGAATGTAGTTGTGGTTGAAATATTCCATAATACCATTTGACCCTCTTAATTTCCTTGTCAAAAATTTCATTTCTATATTGTAGCAATTGATTTACAAATGTAGTTTTACCGGACTGACTTGGTCCAGCGACACACATTGTGCGATCAGTGAATAGACGAAAATCTGTCATCTTATAATTCCATTAACATTAAACTCATCATCCCGCTAATTTTGCTTAGAACAACAAAACAGACACATGTTCCAGATCACGTTTATTTACATTCAGAATAGAAACTTTCAAGTTACATTTACAAATTAAAACATTTACAAATTTAAACATTTGTGTTTCCTCATCACAATTAGGATTATAAAAAGTTTTCAAGTCAGCATCTTGGCGCTTCAACTTCAATTTAGGATTCCCATCTTTAGATTTCCGCCCTCGCTTTTTGCTCTCTTCCTTCCCATCACTTGAAGCAGTCTTATCAATGTTAATTAAACATTTATCAATTGGTAGTGGTTCATAGACTAGTTGAAGAACCTTCATTTGTAAAGATGCGACTTTACCAGTCGAACCATGTGAACCAATATAAAGTCCGGTAACGTGCACTAAGGCCATATAGCGACCCCGTTTGAGATCCTCACATTCCATCGCGTTTGTAAAGAGATCGAATGCTTGAAAATGATCCGATAGTTTTAAAAACAGTGTATCGAATTCCGGCAATTCCTTATAACCAACTCCTTCCTCTAATGCCTTTCTCCAATGAGTGGGAGCACTTTCAGGCAGCTCAACACATTCTTTCGCGAAAGAGTCAATAGTTTTAAGAATCACCTGTTGCCATTTTGGAAAAGTCACTCGAATTTGTCTCATATTGCTATACCCTGATGTATACATACCATTACTGTGGAAGAATGGAACTTGAAGATAAAAGCCATCATCACCATAATTCAATGTTTGAAAGTAGAATGTATTTCCAATCCCTTGCACCTTTCGTGTCGGACGAAGCTTCAAGAGATCTTGCTCAAAAGCGTCACCTTCCTCTCTGATTGTATACATTTTCTGAGTCATGTTTCAACAAGTACTAATTCGGAGCTTTCAACCAGCGCAAATGAATTGTCACTTGAAAGTGGTAAAATATCATTAAAGCGTCTTCATATATATACACCTATATATGACTCATCAATCAAAGTGATGACGTGTCACTTTATGATTCGCTAACCTTATATTAACATTGCAGCAGTTGCTGCAATCTTTCCAAGCGGACTATTGATTACACCATTAATACTGTTTCCAATATCATTTAACATACTTAGAAACCCACCACCACCGCGCTGAATTAAGTTTCGCCTTTTCTTATCACTACTCCTTGGATTTGAAAACTTTTTTATGCTATTCAAAGAGCCAGCATTCAACAGAGGCTTGTAAATAGGTAGACATTTGTGTATTGCAAAAGCTAAATCACGAATGAAATCATCACTTGAATTTTGAATCAATTTACACTTCTTCTTATTATCATGTATCCTGTTTAACTTTCGCAACGCCTTTTTAAACTGACTTGAAGGTTTGAAGGACCGTTTCGATTGACGAGAAGATGCCTTCCGTTTTACAGACATTTTTATTCTAATATGGAAATAGATAATACAATTACAATTTTTGCTTAGTACTTACAACATTATATACAAAAATTTACAAGCATTCACACAGAGTTTGTTGCTAGTACTTATAAAATTACATAAAACACTTAACAAGTTGTAGAGGGAAACTGATATACACTCACATCGGCTAGAGTCTGATTTGTAGCAGTTATGAGCTGCTCAATGTCTTTCATTAGATGTTTTGAAATTGGACAGCACATACAGCAGGGCTTTGAATGGAAAGTCTTTAAATATTGGCATAGTATGCCCGCAAACTGATTACCTCAGAATGTCCTTGAGCAGCCACATTGATGCTTACTGATGGCGGTCCACTGAATAAGTCCAATTTACATTTGTCACCCTTCTCGTCATAGTAGCTGGAGGTGATAATGTCATGGAGACATGTGTTGAGTTTCCGTTGGATACTGCTGCACCAACAGCGAGAGTATTCCGGTACAATCTCCGTTTGAGCTAGTGGGCGAAATACTTCATTGAGCCAAAATCTTGCAACTCGTGTAAGAGCGTTGTTCACGACTCTCATTAACATTCTCTGCACCACAACGTCCTCTCCGCAGCGGAAATACTTCACTATTTCCTCCATCAGATCCACCAAATCCGCTTTATAGCCAGTTATATTCACGGCAGAATAAAATATATTGCCGGTGAAGAGTTGACTTCGGTAAATTATTGAAATGGGAATGTTGGTAGTGAACGACATGCTGATTGACATTGTATTAGCCTCAAATTATGCTTGAAATAGAACGGTACAATGTCCTCCTTATATAGAAAAGTCAAACAAAGACACAATAGTGACCAATCACAGACTTGCATGGTGACTCATCATGCACGATATAAAGTGACTGTTGAAGATATTTCTTCATCACAAAGGGGACAAGATGAAGTTTCAAAGGGTACATAACATGTAGAACACATAACGCTATGAGAACATGGTAAAAAGAGAAGGGATCGTTCCTGTTTAAAACATTTAATAATTTAATATTTAATAATTTAAATGTCTCTTGTTCTAATTTCCTTCTGAAGTCACTTTTATTGGGAGAACTTTTTATTAAAACGCTGTCAGATGTCTCCTTCTTTCCATATCGTTCCAATTTGATCCTCCTAATTTCACTATCATTGCAGTGTAGCATGGAGAAATCCTCTATCCACCTACGATCCAAATTGTGATTCATAGCATGCTCATCTAGATCCATTAGTCGATCAACTAAATCACCAGCGTTGATATTTTCACTGAGATTTGTTACAGTTTCTATGGCTTTGAACGAATATCCAAGGTCTCTTGCGACAACCCACGACGTTGGGATACTAGTCATCATTATGTATGTCATCAAAAAACTAACTCATATTTATAGCATAGTTTGTCTACGTAAAAGGAAAATCAATGTGTCATCTTGATTACAATGGTTGCAATAGTCACAATAGTCGCAATTGAGCAAATCCATTCAAAATCAAACAACGGACGTCTATCGGTACGTACCCAAGTGCTCAGAACCAAACCACACAAGTTCGATCATAGACGTTCCGAAACACAGTGTACTCAACTGAGTGTACCAAACACATGTACCTATCCAGTAAAACAGATCTCATACAAGTTCCTATTCATAACACTGAATTATACATGTACCTATCCATGTACCTATCGATAACTAAATTATACATGTACCTATCCATGTACCTATTGATAACACTAAATTTTACATGTACCTATCCATGTACCTATCCGTCGCAAGTAGGGCACAGTTTTCACTACTGAGATTGTCATCTGTTATACATGGAAATTGCTCTTACTCTACTGCATGATGACTATCCATTCACACACACACATCGTCCTCACACGTCAAAATTTTTGTTAAGAACCTTAATACACCTATGGGACTGTTCTCACAGAGACACGTAAGAACACGCCGCGCCGCGTCCAGTGTAAATGTACTTTTATTTTGTTCATGAAGTTTTTAATGTCTTTAGAAATGTCCTGCAATGCTCATCTTCCACCTGAAATAATATGTTGATTCAAACAAGATGGAAGCTATGCCGAAAACAGGATGATCTTAAAGAATGCTTCTCCATTTGTGGGACGAATAAAAAGGAAAAAGTAGGCAAAACAGAATGTCAGAGCTAATGATGGGTCTAAACCAGTGCTTCTCAAGCTTTTTATATCGCCCACTTTTTATATCAAATTCAATAATTGCCCCTTGCTGATCATACATTTCAGTACGTTTGGTGGAATATACAACGTAATTAGTACAGCATTGATGTTATAAATTTTCATTTTGACCAGGTGTAACTGAATAGTGAGCAAATAATTCTTCTTATCAATACAATTGACATACAACAGGCCTGTAGTCTTTCTTTATAAATGCTTGGTGAATAATTTTCAAAAACATGCATTCGAATAGTCCTTGGGTACTTCTATTCTTTCCCCCTATTCAAAAAGTATCTGTATACAGTGAAAATTTTCATATGAAAGGATTCAGTGTTTTGCGGGGACTGCTTTCCCGTGGTCCAAAAAATTATTTGAGCAGTTTTAAACAGTCAAAATTTTGCCAATTAATATACTACCGAGATGACGCTCCCTTATAAGTAGTATGAAACAAGTTGGATATCAAAAGGAATGAATATTTGCTAATAAGCATCCTAACTAAGCGGAAATTGAGCTGATTATCAAGGGAATGATCATGAACCGCATTATAATAATGAAAGTCTTAATGAAAAAGTCGCGAATTATTCGTGCTTTTTTTGCTGAAATTTCAAGTTTTTAATTCAGTTTTCACTGGCATGATTATATGATTTACTAAATTCATGTTTCATTTCTTGAATCTGAATAGTAATGTGGAACCATTTACATCTTTCAAAGTTAAATGAAATCATTGTCTTTGATTATGTGATTTTGCTCTACCTGTGGGATTTTCTTAAGAGTGATATCATCACGCTTAAGAAAATAGTCTTGAGGTTGAGGATGAAAGTATGGAACCCATCGAATTGCTAATATAGCAAACATTGAATCTCCAAGGCAGTCATGAGAATCTGTGAATCCTCCTGCATTGCAATCATGATCACTCAATTCCGTTGTAAGTTCTGCAAATCTGCAAAAATTTGATGTCGTTGAATTTAGCACCAACTTCAACACCAACTTTTTGAATAGAGTTTGTACAGAATAGAAAACCACATGTGTAGGTGCTATTAATGACGCAGAGTTTGCACAGACAGAAATTTTTCAAAAATTCGAACTCCTTCATCTTCAAAATTCAAATTTAAATTCGAAAAATTGGCGCAAGTATTGGTGCCACCTAGTTAGCGAGTTTGTACAGAATTCCGATGGAAAAAGTTTGATGCAAGCACAAAAAAATGAGTTTGTACAGCAACTTCCAGCACCTTCCCTACACGAACAACCGGTAAAAACAGACTTTTTCAAAAAAATGATGAGATTTTCCAGAAAAGTACTTGGTGCTACATGGAAAATGAGTTTGTACAGTGCTCTAACCGGTGGAAGAGTGTTCTACTAATCGAGTCTGAGTTTGAACACACACTTCTCCGACACTCCAACACTCCTACGACTGGTAAATACCGGTTATTATACAGTAACTACAACAATACTGCCCATTTACGAACAAATCAATTGGTGCTACATGGAAAATGAGTTTGTACAGTGCTCTAACCGGTGGAAGAGTGTTCTACTAATCGAGTCTGTGTTTGAACACACACTTCTCCGACACTCCAACACTCCTACGACTGGTAAATGCCGGTTATTATACAGTAACTACAACAACGATGCGATGATTTTGTTTCAAAATTCATCTGTCGGTTGAATCACTTCCACCATTGAAGCGACAATTAAAACAATATATTGTTTCAAGAAATGCCATTATCCATCAAAATGTGAAATATACTGAGAATGGTGCACAAAACTCTGGAAAAAGGCCGTGTACGTCATAAAGGGCATGGGTTGAAAGCTTAATGCAGGCGGTACTCCAAAAATCAATAGCTGCACCAAATCCAAATGCTGACATTGGAGAAGGACGACAGATGAATATCCAGTTCTCAATTTTTACATACTCTATTTCAGTAGGAAGCACAGCATAGAAAGGTCAGATAGGATAAAAATTACTTGCGACATTTATGCAATGAAGGCCGAATATCTTAAATACGATAAAGATCGGACAGTCCGAAACGCATATAGAAAAGCATCTACAAGGTGTAGAAAAGAGGAACATCGCTGAAAATGCCTGTACTAAGATGCTTTAACAAATTGCAGTCAAAACAATTACAAATGCACTTAAAAAATTACGGCAAAAAACAACAATCTTGATAATAAGTGTTGCTTGCAATTCATCACTAATATCTGGAAAGCAATCGGAGGTATGTATAATAAATGTAACAACTGCATATACATGTACTTGCCCATAGTCCAGCTGATAGGACGAAACAATGGAATCCGTAGAATACAAAGGGAAAAAGGTTTGTCTAGATATGTGAATTTAAGGTATTAGTAAAATCCGGAAAACAATCAAAGGTATAAAAGTAAGAATTGTACAGGTTTGCGTATAGCCTATACGATGAACCTTAAATGACCAACAATGTGACCAAGCGATAAAGTTTTTAAAATACAAAAGGAAATGGTCGGGATAAGATGAATTACAACAAACTTCATGAATGCTCATGACAAGCGGAATAAAGTAGAGGCCAAAATATTCCAATTTCGTGTTCACACTCAAAAAATGTTGAAGACTTATCGATCAAATATGAGAGCATGGGAGTCATAATCGCAATTGTTGAACAGATGCTCTCTGTAATCAGTCTCGCATGTTCAGATACACTGCATGCTCACTAAGTTGATAGTTTGAATAATTTCAAATGAAAGAATGTTATCACCAGATGTCATAACGAGCGGTGTAGAAGGCAACCTATTGATTTTCAAGTTATGTCGTACAACCCGAAGTATAGCTTCTTCAAGTGAAATATGCGCTACATTGCAATAACCACAATGAATCCTAGGTGTGATCGCTTCGCTCAGCACCGGCCTTGGAGATTTTAATGCTGCTAAAATTAGCAAATTCGATGGGTTTCCTATTACTTTCAAGCTGAAACCACAAGAGTTTTTTCTTTAGCGTGATCATATCACAGGCAGCTGACAGAGCAACAATCACACAATCAAAGAACAATGATTTCATTTAACTTTGAAAGATGTAAATGGTTTCCACATCACTATTCAAAGATTCTAGAAATGAACACATTTAGTGATCGAATCATCAAATGACCCGGTGAAAATTGAATTAAGAACTGAAAATTTCAGTCAAATAATACGAAAAATATCGCGACATTTTCATGAAGACTTTCAGTATAATACAATTCATGAAATTCCCTTAATACAGCTTGAATTCCGCTTCAGCTAGGATGCTTACTGTCAAATATTCAATCCTCTTTGATATCCAACTGTTTCTACTACCTACAAGAGTGCGTCAACCGGTAGTAATATAAATTGGTAATTTTGACTTTTTTCAAAAGTGCTCTCGAATACTTTTTTTGGACCACGAGGACCGCCATCCCTCAAAAAAACTGAACTTTTGATATAAAAAACTATTTCACTGTATACAGGTACATTTCTGAGTCGACACTCCTACCTAATATACCTACTCTATGGTTGTAGCCAAAACCAAAAATCACATAGGATGTCAAGTTCAACCACACGAAATAGCGGCTTCCGTGATCGAATACCTCTTCATTTATTTACGTACCCGATCGATTTTGGTAGTGAAAACCAGTCAGGGGTAAATGCGACATGGCCCATCGGGATAGGTGCACCAGGTGCAAACAAGTTTTCTTTTTTGTCGCTTATGTTTTTGATACACTCCTGTGCAAAAAAATCGTCACCCAACAGATTTTGAAATCATAGATGTTGTCTCAAAACGACAATAGGGTGCAATGCTCAAGATCTAAGCCTCATGATTTTCGATCGATTAATCAAACAGCTAAGCAAAATGTCCCAGTCAATCAAACGAAAAGGATCTACGTCCGAGAAGAAAACGAGAAACCTTTACGATATTTAAGGGCCTAATTCTGATATTCTTTTCTCTAATACGCTCGTATTATTTCTAAAATAGCTAATTCTGCTTTATGAACATAGATCATTTTGTAAGCATTTCATGCATGTATCCTATTCAACAATAGGCCATAATCAGCTTTCAAAATACCCTATATTATACTAACTAAAACACATCCCATTTTATCGCACATCAACCTTAAATCTCTCAAAAAAAACTAAACTACATCACTCTGCACTCGCAATTAACCAAGATCTCCCCTACTATATGTTGAAAATGTCTATTCACGACGATTGGGCACTATGATCTCTTGTCAGGATCAACTTCTCTCATTTGCTCGGATAGAGCGGAATACATCACCGTCATTTCCCACTACGAGTACATTCCCAACCTATCAACGGAATTTAATTCGCCACACGTGTATGAAAACGCACTTACACGAAATAACCCCCAGACCAGGTCGTAGCTACCCCAATCACGGAGAAAAGAGATGTTTGAAGTCGCTTACTTTCACTGCCAACTCATAGAAACAAATTATTATCTAATTGGTTCATAAATGGGTATATTCTTGTAGTTACTGTATAATACCCGGTATTTACCGTCGTAGGAGTGTTGGAGTGGTCGTATAATGTGTGTTCAAACTCAGACTCGATTAGTAAACATCTCTTCCAACCGTTTAGAGCACTGTACAAACTGATTTCCATGTAGCACCAAGTACTTCTCTGGAAAATCTTATCATTTTCTTGAAAAATCGTTTTTGGCGTTTTTTACGTTGTTCGTGTATGGAAGTGCTGGCAGTTGCTTTACAAACTCAGTTTTTGGTGCTTGTATCTAAATGTTTCCATCGAATGCCCGTACAAACTCCTAACTAAGTAGCACCATACGTCAACACCAATTTTCGAATTTAAAATTGAATTTTGAAGGTGAAGGAGTTCGAATTTTGGAAAAAATTTTGTCTGTACAAACTCTGCGTCATTAATAGTACCTGTAGGCTATATGTGGTTTTCTATTCTGTACAAACTCTATTCAAAAAGTTGGTGTTGAAGTTGGTGCTAAACTTCAACGACATACATTAGCGGTTAGTACTTCCACAGTCGCTCCTTTAGCGTCCGATTGAAGCGTTCCACAATCGCCGTTTTGTAAGCACTCTTGACACTGAACAGCTCAATACCATGCTCTGTAAAAACAATTGACGCAACCACCGGTTCTCAAATACCTTCCCCTGATCCGTTGCACTCGCTTCGGGATCCGGCCATCAGTAAGAAAAATGTTCCGAAAGGCATCAGGCACTTCCACCCCGCGCTTCGTCTTCAATGGTCGAGCCCAGGCGTGGCGCGTGAAAAAAAAAGTCAATGACAGGTAGAATGAGAATTGTAACCGCGTTACGGCGGTCGCAGCGTGCGTGGCCCTGCCGAGCAGTCCCACGCCATGAATATTGAAGACATTCGTCCTCAGCCTCACTGACCGTCAACTTTGTCCTCTTAACCAATGCCGGTACTCTGACAGCACGCACTCACACAACTGACCTTCACATCCACCGCTGGCTCGTCGCTTTCGTCTACCGACGATGCCGCCGTTCTTGTACAGCAAATAAACAGAGACAGACAGCTTTATCCATTCAGATCAAACGCCAAACACCTGGCCGCTACTATTCTCCTCGCCGTCACTGAAAGACTTGAAATATTCACTACTCGGATAACGGCGGCTATTCACAGCACCCGCTTCTTTGAAGTTGGGGATGTTTTGAATAGAGCGTCTGCCACTGCTACCACTGTTGCTTTCCTCTTTTTCGCCGCTGATACTGCCGCTGCCGGCCTCACCGCTTTTGCAGGTAGTCTACGTGCGGTCTCTATTGTAGGGGCGCGCAGCCGTGATTGCCTAGTAGTAGAAGTAGTAGCAGGCGGCCCCAGTTGGTCCAGCTCGTCTATATTGTTCCGGTTCAGCATCATGCGAGGGATATTTCGCTCTTTCATCCCCTCCAGAAACTCCGTCCAACCAGGAGGACTGAATCGCTTGCGTCGGTCGCGAACAGCATCTTGAATATGATATTCCGCTCGCGAGCCAATAACTGGTGTCGCGCCCTCCAGCAACTCACCACGCTCGTTGAACTGCATGGAGGATGAGCCCAGTTGGTTGTAGAGCGCCAACGCTTGACTCCGGTGGGGTTTCGGAATGCCGAGGGAAATGTCATCATGGAGTTTCTCCTTCCACCGTTTAATATCCTCCAGTAAAGCACCCTCTTTGACCATCTGTTGACGGGGATCGGCATGTTGGGCGGGGTCGGCAGTCATGCGCGTGTAATCACTCTGCAATTGATGGAGTTGCAGCTGGACTGGTTGGCGCACATGGCTGAAGCTTGCCATTTGGTTGTAATCCTCCTCCGCCTTGGCCACTAACCGTTGGAATGTAGCCGCCATGCTAGAGCATTCTATAAATCAGCATAGGAGAGGCGAGATTTCGCTTGAATAAGTTACTCTGGAAGCGATATGCGTCGGCGCACTCCTGCGTAAAATCACAGAATAGATAGCCGTGGGGTTGGGTCGTAGCCGCCTCGAAAACTTCAATCAGCGCTTTGTCTTTGCGCGAGGCCATTTGACAGGCTAGGAATTACACTTGGCTTTTGTCTCGCGGGTTCTTAAAGAGAATATAGTAGTGGGTGTTCAGACTACGCGTGCGCGATTCTTTGCCAGTAGGAAAGAAGTTTTGCGTAATGAAGATGATGAAATATGGCTTGTGATGGGCCGCCTTGGTGAACATAGCGGTGACATCAGCCGAGGCGCGCGTTTCATCTAGCAAATCATCCAGTACCACGAAGTCATAGGGCTGTATTTCACTAGTGTGAATAAGGTCCACTTTGGTGACCACACCACACTTCTGTAATTCTTGTTGGAGGGCGGCCTGGAAGATGCCGTAACACCAGATGACCAGCTTGATGGATCACTCAAACAATTCAGAGCGGTGATCAAGTATTTGCAGCGTGAGGTATGTCTTGCCACTGTGTGGCGGTCCTGCTATACACATGGTGCGATCACATCTCAGCCGTAGATCCATTTCCAGCCCTTGTTGACCGCCGTTTTGCGCAACTATTTCCCCGTCAAACCACTCACCAGACTGCCGACAGCGCTAGCAATCACGGGCAGTATAGCGGAAAGGAAACCGCCCTTTTGTCTCAACAGACGCCGCTGACTAGCCACAGTGATACCCGGTTTCACCAACCGCCGTAAGGTTTTTCTGGTGAACAGACACCTTCCTCCTTGCCTGCGGTGAGAGCGTTTTACGGTGGCGAAGTTGGCGCACTGATGACACGACTTTCCGGATGAATGCATCTTAAGCACTACCCACCGCTTCCCGTTCCTGGATGGGGTCATCCGTCGCAGTCTTGCTGAATCGTTCAAAAAGGCTGCATTGCTCACACTTCGACAGCGTTTTGCAGTCTTCCGGCGCGGCATTGAGATCGTCAAACATGACACATTGAGGAAAGATAGCGTAAACCATTAGGCGGCCTTTTCCAGGCAAGCACTATCCATGACACCACGCTGCAGAAAAGCACGAAAACTAT